>JARHVA010009002.1:10000-15000 GCA_037957365.1 Torreya grandis
TTTTAATTGCTTATGTTTGGTAATCATATTGTGCTCTTTTTGAGGAGCAAGATCCTAACAAGTGGGATCAGAACAAGTGTGTTTGTTCTTGGATTCCCTGACAACTGGTATCAGAGCATGTTTGTTGTTCTAGGTACCTGACAAGTGGTATTAGAGCTTTTGGTTGGGTTGACTAACAGGTGGTTCAGATCTGGTAGTGTTTGTTGATTACAGGTCACTCACAAGGGTTTAAAATTGAGTGGGAGTATAGAAATGGTAGAAGAAAGTAAGTTACGAATGGAGAAACTGAATAGCATGAATGGTCTGATTGATGGAAAGAAGGAGCAGGTAAAAGGAGATTGTTGGTTGGTAGAATATCAGCGTGTAGAAGCAGATGTGGCAGGGGATGTTGCACAAGTTTCTCTAGATAAAGTAGAATCTTTGTTTACAGATTCTTTTGCCTCTTTCCATGCAGCCCAAAATAGAGCATCTTTTCATGGGTATGTCTTTGGAGACTTTGGAGAGATTTATTTAGGGGTTGGTGAGCCTTGTCAGATTATTGAAGAAGGGGAAGTGAAGCTGAAATTGTAGATGGATAACACGTAGGTGTTGAAGGAGGTTATGCAGGTACCAGTCTTGGAGATGAGTCTAATTTCTTCAAGAAATTTGGGTGATGGGAGATGCACTGTAACTCTCACAGTGGATGCACTTAAATTAGATGGTGGTAAGAAAGTAGGTATCGTTTATCTATCTACTTATATTACTGATTCACCTTCTATTGTAGAGATGTGGCTTTGTAGGCTTGGTCACATATGTAGGAGGAGAATGCATGTTTTTAGGCAGAGGTCAGATGTCTTTGACAAGCTAAAGAACTGGAAAGCCTTGGTGTTCATGGAGGAGATGATGGACAGAGATCAGCTGAGGAGACTATATTATTCTGAGCAGGGCTGTGTTGATTTGAACAGGGTTTTTATCCATAGAGAGCTCACGGGTAAAAAGTTATCACTCACAGGCGAACACAGGTACCAGCGTCGGTCAGACAGTAACTGACATCAACAATAGGAAGACTGACATCGGTCATGCAGGAATCGACATCGATAGAATGGATACCAGCGTCGGCCAGGGAGACGACGTCAGCAGTCAGGGTCAGCGTAGGGAACCGACATTGGTTAGTTGTAGACTGGGAGATGGCTGAGATTGGTCCCTGAGATGGATGGTGGGCAGACAGCAAGCTATCAATGAGTCTTAAACGCTCATATGGAGGTCAGAAAGGGTAAGTGAACCTCATATTCATTGTTCACCTTTTTTATATTGCTTATTGATGGTCAAGAACCAGGAAGACGTGAAGAGGCAATGCAGGTAGAATCTAGAAACAGTGGGAGCTTGGCATGGATGATGAGTGTGAGTCCTTGGAGAAGAACCAAATAGGTATTTGTTGGTGGAGTTGTCAACTGGAAGAAGGCACTGAGAGATGGATGGATTCCCAAGTTAAAGAAGAGAGTGGATGGATACGTGAGATGGAAGGCCAAGGTATATGGTCTTGAGGTAGCTGCAGGATAGTGGTACAGGTGTGACAGGTGAATGATGAAGCATGGCTTTTGTCAACATCAGTGTAACTACTATGGTTTTCTTTACCAGGTGGATAATGATTGCAACATTATTCTGTTACTGTATGTGGGTGATTTGCTAGCAGGTTTGTACATACAGGGTTTTGCTGAGCTAAGGGTAAGGTTAGTTCAGAGGTATGTCATGAAGAATTTGGAGCAGCGAAATTCTTTGGCATAAGAGACATGGAGATTTTGTCTCCAGTGGGAGTTGGTGTGAAGACGGTGTTGGTGGGGTTCATGAAGCAGGATGCAGAATCAAAAAGCACACCAAGGGCTGGACAGTTCAAGCTTAGCTTAGAACAGGGTTCAAAATCACATGAGGTTTAGTGTAGACCTGAGTTTTCCCAAGCAGTGGGAGTTGTCAGAAAGTATGGAGCCAATTCAGGGAAGGAGTACTAGAGGGCAGTTCAGTGGATTCTTAGGTATCTGAGAGGGACTGGCAGCAGGTTAACATGTTATGCAGGGTCAAGGTCTTCACTACATGGAGTTGTAGGTTTGGATGTGGCAGGTTACCTTGATGACAGGGGTAGCATCATAGGATGTGTGGTGGTTGGTCTTTAGGATTGATCTTGAAGAGGGATACAAGCCAGGGAATAATTTAGATGGTGTACAGGTACAGGTACAAGTGCAGCTATTTATCTCCAAGTGGGATATTGTTAGGTTGTGGAGCTAAAAGCTTCACCAAGATGCGAACAGGAGGAGTTACGGAGGTTACAGAGGTTATGGAGAGTTGCAAAATGTATTGTAGGGAAACCGATGTCAGTCTGATCAATCGACGTCGGTCAGATAGCAGTGAAGAAGAAACTGACGTCGGTTACCAGTCGGTCGACATCGGTCAGGGAGGAGCTGACGTCGGCAGCCTGTACGTGAACATGCAGTTTGCATGTTGATTTCGGAGAGTCTATTTTTGGACTGTTTGTTTGCATGTTAAAGGCTAGTTGTAGTCTTGAGTTGTGCATCTAATTATTGTAATTAAAATATTCTAATTATTGTAAGCATGAGATCTATATATAGACTCATGGGTTGTATTGTAAATTAGTGATAGAGAAGAGAGCAAAGTGTGTGTTTGTCCTAGTTCCACATATGAGCTAGATAGGAAGGCAAGGAAGATCCTTCCATTGTAAGTATGGTCTATTGAATTGCAGGTTGTAGGTTCATGGGAGATCAACTTGAAGTACTATAGAGTGCTTGGTGTACTGGCAGGGTTATTACTGATTGGTTGGAGAGGTGAACACCAATTTTGTGTGTGAGTTGGTTGTTGGGACCATTTTTGGTAGGAGAGTGTTTTGAAGAAGAATTACAGTACACTTGAGGTGTGGGAAGCCTCTGTAAGGTGGAAGAGTGTGGTGGCTCTTTATTGTATTCTTTTCTATACAAGTAATAATATAAGATTGTATATTGTCTCTCATATTCTGTGCTATTGGTGAATTCTAGTTACTTGTGCTTCTAGTTATTTCCGCATGTTTAATTGCTTCAGTTTGGTAATCATATTGTGCTCTTTCTGAGGAGCAAGATCCTAACAAGTGGGATCAGAACAAGTGTGTTTGTTCTTGGATTCCCCGACAACTGGTATCAGAGCATGTTTGTTGTTCTAGGTACCTGACATTAGCAATGAGATATTTTATAGAGAATTTATTTTTCTTTTTTCTTTTTATTTTTTTTCAAAATAATAAGATGACTAATTATGTTGTTTGGAATTCTGTATAGTCTATTCTTCTTTTTCACCATTCACTGCATTCAACAATAACTTTAATATGATAGTTATTTAATAGGCAGTATTCTTGGTTGCAGACATAAAATATCAATACAATTTTATAGGCTAGAGTATGATAATGGATAAATGATGAATAATTATGTTATTGGTAATTATATATAACCTATTCTTATTTTACACTATTCACAACATTAAACATTAATTTTAATATAATAATGTTTTAATAGATAGTATTCTTGATTATATACATAAAAATATCAATACAATTTTATATGCTAGAATATGATAATGGATAGATTATGAATAATTATGTTGTTGGGAACTATCTATAACCTATTCTTCTTTTCCGCTATTCACTAAATTAAATAATAACATTAGCGTGATAGTTGTTTAACAAGCAATATTATTGGTTGTATAAATAAAAATACCAGTACAATTTTATGGGTTAAAGTATAATAAATTATAGATCATTGACTGTTTGACTCGTGTGGATCTTATTTTATAAACAACTCTTTAATCTAGAATTTAATTATCATTAAAATTTCAAGTTCAAGGAAAAATCATTGTATCTAACTAATGACTTCAGGTTTTTTCTCTAGATTTTAAAAGAATGTTCCTTGGTTTCCTTTACTACATTTTATTTAGATGTGTTAGTTCTTATTATTTTCATTATCTTTTTCATGGTGATACATACCATAAAAAAGTATATTATTAAATTTTGGAGGCTTCTTCTCAATTTTATGACAATTAAAATCCATAAATAGTTAATTTCCTCTTGCTATATGTCTTACAATATATTGTTATTTTAATTGTGTTATTCTTATTTGTATTGGTGTGTATATTTATAGATAACACATAACCAATAGGAGTGTATATTGTGCATATCCAACCAATATCAATCACTATTATTAATCAAACTAAATCTATAAATGGACCCATTCACATTCATTTCCACTAAGATTTACTTATACATTTAAGTGCCATCCAAACACCATCTATCAAGGATTCAAGAATCACTAATCCAATCAATCAAACATCAAGCTATTAAAGAGAAGTGTTGTTGAATCACTGATGCTCTTCATAAACCATTTGCAACTATAATGATAAGCAATCTGAGGAACATCCAATCTAAAAAAAAGATTACTTATGAAGGTACACTATTTTGAATTTCATTCTTTACATCTTTACTCCTTGGATAGCTCATTTGAAGTACACTTGCATTATATTGTGTTATTTTTCATTTAATTTTGATTTCTAACCCTCGTTTATAATATTTGTTCTTGTATTACATTTTGGTACACTAAGTGGGACTACACACCCCACAATCAGTTTTAGATGTCATCTTAACTTGTTTTTTAGAATATTGAAGTGGTTTCAAGCCTAAATTTACCAAAATATATAAGGTTTTGTGTGTATTTTCACTAAATGTTATTCTATAGACCTGAGACTAAATATGTGACCTGGCCTTACTTCAGGCCAGAACCTGAGATATAAATTCATGGCTTGGATTTCTAATCTATAGTGACTAAGTTTTGTAGTCTCCTTAATTCTCATTAGGATTTTATTTCAGGTATTTTTTTAAAACTACATGTTTTTTCATGAATGTTTTGAATATTTAGTCAATTAGGATTCATGTTACACCTAGTTTTCACAAAATAGAAGGTATACTAGTGCTAATCTATTTGCTTGGCAGGTTTCTC
>JARHVA010009002.1:20000-65000 GCA_037957365.1 Torreya grandis
CTAGTTAGTAGCAAGGCTATCTATATATATGGGCAAAGTGCACATGGTATGTTTTTAAGTTATTTCTTTAAGATATTCTATGCTCCTATGATTGGAGGTCATTTTTCATATATATTTGCTTGTTTTGTGTATTTCCTCCAAAGATATCATGCATATTTGGTTATTTTTCAACTTGATTTTACATGGAGCCTCATACATCAGATTGTGGTTCTTTGTTTAGTGGAATTCTTAGTGTTCGTATGACTCATGGTGGCTCAAAACTCGGGAGCATTCATGTAGCAATTGGAACAACTATTTCTCCATTACCAACTCCCAAAGAAAATGTTGAGATTTAATGCTATTCTATTGTGAAATTCATGTCATTTTTTTCAAACATGACATTGTCCTTCAATATTTAAAAAAATTAAAATTTTATAACATTCAGTGAATGAATTATGTAAACAATTTTTTAATATGTTGAAATGAAACGAAATATTTATAATTTTAAAATATAACATTTTCTTTCTTGACATTGACATCTTTGGTCTTTTGCATGCGGTAATGGAACTTTTATAATTTTCAAACATGACATTTCCTTTCCTTTCCTGACATTTTTCCATACTGTAGTCACACAATTTCACAAGCATACGAAAATATAAGATAATTTCACAAACATATAATTTTCAAACGAGATAATTTCACAAACATATAATTTTCAAACTAAGATTTCCTTCCTTGACATTTTTACACATGCCATAGTCATGCATTTTCACAAAACATATTAGGAAGTATTTTTTTCAAGCCAAAGGTCACTGTTTGGCATTTCTTCTAATCTCTCTTGAGTCAATGTTGCAGCTATCATGGATCATAGATTTTTATATATTCTAACTACCATGAAGGCATTTTTTTAATTAATTGTTTTCAAATTGTTCTTTTTTGGACATTTTTCTTTAAAAATGTTGGAAAACTAATCTATGATTTTGATTGTGAAAAAATCTCCGAGGCTTTATTAACCCATCCAATTTTGTCCATGCTTTAGGATCATTGCACTGTTGAAGCATTTTAGGAAACAATAATGTAATGACACATTAATTAAGGACTCCCCGCAAAAAAATTCCGTTTTTCCAGTAACACAGTTTAAAATTGAATTTCATATAAACACTCTTTTTATACAATTAAATTTTATAGCTGTGTTTAGTAAATATTTAAACTATAATCTGCGAATGCAAAAGAGGAAGACAAATTTTCTAATTTTCCTCTGAAAACAAGTGGATTTAACCGCTCTGGTCATTTATTTTTTTTGCTTTCTGGCGTATTTCGTCTACCGTTTTGCAAGACGAGATGATGTCAGCCACAGTTCGACACAGCAAATTGTAGAGAGTTTCCAGCTGGAGATAATGTGCTGCCTTGATAATATTAAACAGAACTTTGTGTTGCACTCCTTTATATTTTGTTTGGCAGTCCGTTTAGACTTGGCGTCGGCATGATACTTGCAAAAGTCTGTCACAGTTGACATGGTTCTGCTACACAGAATGTTGGGTGTGGGTGTGGGTATAATAACAAGGCATTGTCCCTCTGGGTTGCCAGAAAGCATTTCCGTTTGAGAGATATTTTCAATAAAGTTCTTAATGAATTGTGACTCTGCACTTACCATTTCTTCAACTACAAACTCAATACCATCGCCGCTCTTCAAGATAACTACCTTATTCGTCATAATTTAAATTTTAAAGAAAATTGGTTGAAAGATACCTCAAAATCTTTAACTAAAAAAAGATACCTCTGGATTTTAACTCTAAAGAGGGAGAAGGTTAATTTATTCATATATGATATGAATATTTATCCCTCAACCTTTCACCCGTTGCTCTTCAACGATCGCATATCTTCACTATAAATTAAACAATTACAGTCTGTTTAATTTATTCAATAATCATAATGCCCATAAACTCGGCGACATTTTTTCTATGACTATTTCAGAGGCGCTCCACCAAGACGAAGGTCAGCAGCAGAAGAAGAGCAGAGGGTTAAACGTCCAAAGCCAGAGGTAACTTTTATTTTACATATTGTTTTGTGGTTTTGTAATGCTCTTGTTGCAGGATTCAGTATATTATCACCGCCCTCTCAATCCTAGTGGACCGCCTGCTCCATTGGTATGTTTCCCTAATTTGCACTATGCATGCACTGCAAACCATGCTGTAGTTGATTCTCAGTTTTACTTATGGATGCTTTTCACATTGCAAATTTAGTTTCTCTAGAAACCATATTTTCATAACTACCATCATCTATAATTACTTTGCATACCTTTCCACCTTAAGTACATCTTGTTCAAAAAATATTTTATCACAGCCATGCATCACCACCTTTTTTATTCTGAACTTGTTCCTTCCTTGGAATGACCATTGTCCTTCTCATCATGAGATTCTCTCCAACATCTGCAGGGGCAACTTCAATATTTTACTCTTCTATTTCAGGCTCAACTAGATTCACTTTTGGGTGATCTTCTTCCCTCCATTTTTGATCTTGATAGTGTGGACACTCAAATTCTCTGTGCCCTTATTCTCCACACCTATAATAAAAATAAGATCTACATTGATTCGAAAACCATCCTCTAGCACCACCATAACCTCATCCTTTCTAAAATCCTTTTCCTCTTTGTTAGTATTGAAACCTTTGCCTATTATCATCTTGCTTTTCTACACCACGTGAAGATTCACCTCTATTGGTATTAGACCCACCTATGGTGGTATTAAACCTACCTCATCCCCTATTTGGAGGGAATCTACCTTTTCTTGGACCAAGAGACGCTCTTCTAAAATTATGTCTCTTTTGTTTTTCTTTTGTCATTAAATCTAATTGATAAGCCTCCTCCATGCTAAGTATTCTATGCATACGTAATTCATCTTGAATAATAAATTTTAAATCATTTACATACCTTGCAGCCATCTACTATTCTATTTCATCATGCTCCACTTGTATGAAAAGATTATAAAATTTATCTATATACTCTTGTATACTGTGATCCTTTTGCCTCAAATTCTAGAATATTTTATATAGGGTTTGTGCATAATCCATAGGAATATATTTATCCCTCAACTTCTTTTTCATCTTTTTCCACAAATTAATCTTCTCTTTACCTTTCCTCTGTCTCTCTTTCTACAGGTGATCCCACCAAATCATTGCATGACCTATCAATTTCATGCATGCAAATTTTACATTCTTGTCTTCTCTCATAGTCTTCCACTCGAAGAATTTTTTCATGATATTCATCCAATCTATCAACTCCTTTAGTTTTAAACTGCCTCCATAATCTAGAACATTAACTTTGATTCCTTCATTTCTTCCTTTTAAACCCTGAACCATCCTCTCTTCCATCAATGGTGGCTACTTTTGCTATTCTTCTTTTTGTTGATTATTATTATTATTATTATTATTATTATTATTATTATTATTATTATTAATAATAATCACGATCTATGTCTCCCTCAACTTCATCACCACCTTCTCTTCTTCCTTGATTGGTGATAACCTTTGTTAATTGTTGAACTAACCTTTACATCTCTTGTATAGTTTGGTTCATCTGCATAATACCTCCTCATCCTCTCACCATGTGTCTTTGCTCCAAGATTTGAACTTGCTCCAATATTAGATAATGAAATAAAAATAAAAATATCAAGACAAATAAATTACCAATATGTCACGATCTTGAAATAATACTCAAAATTGATTTGTATTAAATGACATGAAATAATTACAAATCCAAACTATGCTTAAATATAATTCAACTTAGAAATTAGAGTTTACATGCAAAATTGAAAAAAAAACTAGAATCTAAAAAAATATCTATTTTTAGTAGCTGCTATTTATAATAAGTTTTGCATGCAAACACACATAGATCTAAAAATCTTCAGAAATATCTTAAATGCTAAAATTAGCCTATCAGATGAAATTTATGTTTGGGCCTAAAAATACACAATTTTTAAAAATAATTTTTTTTGAAAAAATAATTAAATTACAATTTTGGACCTTTAGATGATCACATATGGCCTCTAAAAATATCAAAAATATCTCTAAGAAGGTATAATTTCTTAAGACAACAATGAAATTTTTAAGATAGTTATTTTAGTGTGTGAAAGAGCTCAAATAGAGCTATGGATCAAAAGTTATGGCCTCTGAAAGGTTGACGTATTTTTCTACATAAAAAATGTTCATTATTATTGACCTCCTCTAAATATAAACTACTTTTTATCAAAATAATACCAAAAAAATCTAACTTAACTTGTTTGTGTCATTTCTTTCTCGTATAAAGATGTAGATGTAAATTACCTCGAAGGTAAGAGATAATCCATATATTTTATGTAGAATGACATAATTTAAAAAAATAAAATAAAATAAAATAACTTTATTAATAAAATAGATTTACATGGTGACTTTTCAATGGTAATTATATTTTTTAAAAATGGGGAATCACCTTAGACTTAAACTTGTGCAGCCAAGAATATTGAAAGAAAGTGTTTTCTAATTATACAAAAAAATGAGCAGTGGGTTTCAAATGCTAAACCCACCACCCAAATCAGTATTCAATTGTAAATTTTAGTAAATATTTTCCAACATTATTTCAGAAAAAGTAAGAGCACTGGTTATAGGGAAGGGAAGCTAAAACATCAAAACCTTTCAATAATCACCAGGATCTCTTTAGCTAGGCTACAATCCTCTACCAAATCTCAAAATTTATAGCAGTTCAAGTGAAACTATGAAATGAATCATTATTATTTTTACACATTTGATAAGCTGCATTATTGTTAGCAAATTTTGTCGATATTTCCTTGAATTTTATCACATTAATTTTTTCAGATGTGTTGTCAAGTTTTTGCTTATGGTTGACCATGTTTATTGGTGGAATTGTATTGCTTTGTGAGGACGATACACAATGTTTTTCTTTTAAGGGTGAGGAAGCAATCACATCGACTTCAACTTCCTTTTTTTAAATGACACTCTTGTGGTTGTATTTTCCATAAAGATGAATTTTTTTGAATACATAAATTTCCTCTGAAATCGAGACATTTTAAATTATAAATCAAAGTTATTATTTTTCTTTTAGTTCCTCCACTTGAAGAAGGATTTGATGGGAAACATCAAGATGATGACATATTTGGAAATAATATCTTCCCCGATCAGACCTTTTAATAATGAGTAGCAACTATATATAGAGTTAAAAATTAAAATAGAATGATAGGTAGAAGGATAGGTGCATATAGAGATTTTGATCTATGTGGAAGCAAGTGGGGCTCTATGTTGGTTTTTCTAATAGGGTTGAGATGGGAGTATTTATTTTATTCATTGTTTAAAAGATATTGTAAATTCTTACGTGTCATTTCTACATTGAATTAAGAGGAATATTCCTTTCATAAATTACAAGAGTTATCGACTAAGCACAAATTTTATGGGGAATAAATGTACATTTGTTTTTTAATCATAATATTTCATAAATGTATGTACACATGTATTTCTTGAAATTTTTGTTTTAAAAATTTAAAACAAATTGTATTATGAGAAATTAAAAAATTATCATGTAGCTAATAAAATAAGAAATAAATAATTTTAATAGTTTTTTTGGTGGCGTATAAAAAATAAGGGTATAAACATTTAGACCAACCCCATATTTTATGGGGTATAAAAAATGAGAGTGTATTATTTTATTATTTCTTCCTTTTAAATCCTGAACCATCATCTCTTCCATCGATGGTGGCTGCTTTTGCTATTCTCCTTTTTTCTGATTTTTTTAAATTATTTTTTTAATTTTTTTTTAAATTATTTATTTATTTATTTTTTTGTAAATTTTTATCATGATCTATATCTCCCTTAGTTTCATCACCGCCTTCTCTTTTTCATTGATTGGTGATAACTTCTATTAATTGTTGAACTTGCCTCTACAGTGCTTGTATAATTTGGTTCATCTACACAATACCTCCTCATCCTCTTACCATGTGTTTCTGCTCCAAGATTTGAACTTGCTCTAATACTAGATAGTAATAATTAAAAAAAAAACTATCAATACAAATAAATTACCAATAGGCCAAGATCTTGAAACAATACTCAAAATTTATTTGTATTAAATGAATTGAAATAATTACAAACCCAAACTATGCTTAAATAAGGTTCAACTCAAAAATTAGAGTTTGCATGCAAAATTTTAAAAAATAAAAATCTAAAAAAACATCTATTTTTAGTAGTTTCTATTTATAGAAAGTTTTGCATGCAAACACACATAGATCTAAAAATATTCAAAAATATCTTAAATGCTAAAATTAACCTATTATATGAAATTTAATTGAAGTTGATGTCTGGACCTAAAATACGCAATTTCTAAAAATAAAAAATTCTTGAAAAAATAATTAAATTATAATTTTGGACCCTCATATGATCATATATGGCCTCTAAAAAATATTAAAAACATCCCTAAGAAGGTAGAATTTCTTAAGACAACAATGAACTTTTTAAGATAGTTATTTTGGCATGTGAAAGAGCTCAAATGGAGCTATGGGTCAAAAGTTATGGCCTTCGAAAGGTTGACCTATTTTTTCTACATAAAACATGTTCATTATTATTAACCTCTTCTAAATATAGACTACTTTAATCAGAATAATACAAAAAAAAAAAAAAATCTAACTTAACCTGTTTGTACCATTTCTTACTTGCATAAAGATGTAGATGTAAATTACCTTGAAGGTAAGAGATAATCCATAGATTTTATGTAGAGCGACACAATTAAAAAAATAAATAAAAATAAATTGATTAAAAAAATATATTTACATGGTGACTTTTCAATGGTAATTATATTTTCTAAAAATGGGGAATCACCTTAGACTTAAACTTATGTGGCTAAGAATATTGAAAGAAAGTGCTTTCTAATTAAATAAGAAAATTAGTAGTGGGTTTCAAACACTGAACCCACCACCCAACTCAGTAATCAATTGTAAATTTTAGTAAATATTTTCCAACATTATTTTGGAAAAAGTAAGATCATTGGTTATAGGGAAAGGAAACTGAAACATCAAAAGCTTTCAGTAATCCCCAAGATATCTTTAGCTAGGCTACCATCCTCTACCAAATTTCAAAATTTATAGAAATTCAAGTGAAACTATGAAAATAATAATTAATTTCATTAAACATTTGATAAGTTGCATTATTGTGATAAAATTTTGTTTATATTCCCCTGAATTTTACCACATTTTTTTTTCAAATGTGTTGTTAAGTTCTTGCTTGTGGTTGACCATGTTTATTGGTGAAACTGCATTCCTTTGTAAGGATGGTACACAATGCTTTTGTTTCAAGGGCAAAGAATCAATCACATCAACCTTAACTTCCTTTTTAAAAAAAAATGACACTCTTGTAGCTGCATTTTCCATAAAGATGATTTTTTTTTAATACACAAAATTCCTCTGAAATTGAGACTTTTAAGATTATAAATCAAAGTCATTATTGTGCTTTTAGTTCCTCCACTCAGAGGAGAAGGATGTGATGGGAAACGTTAAGATGATGGCACATTTGGAAATAATATCTTTCTTGATCAAGCCTTTTAATAATGAGTAGTAATTGTATAAAGAGATAAAAATTAAAATAGAATGATAGGTAGAAGAATAGGTGCATACAAAGATTTTTATCTATGTGGAAGCAAGTGGGGCTCTATGCAGGGTTTTCTAATAGGCTTGAGAGTGGAGTGTTTATTTTATTCATTGTTTATTATTTAAAATATATTTTAAATTCTTAAGTGTCATTTATACATTAAATCAAGAGGAATATTCCTTTCATAAATTACAACAGTTATTGGCTAAGTGCCAATTTTATAGGGAATAAATGTACATTTGTCTTTTAATCATAATATTTCATAAATGTATGTACACATGTCTTTCATGAAATTTTTGTTTTAAAAATTTAAAACAAATTTTATTACAAGAAATCAAAAAATTATCATGCAGCTAATAAAATAAGAAATAAATAATTTTCATAGTTTTTTTGGTGGGGTATAAAAATAAGGGTATAAACATTTAGACCAAACCCATATTCTGTAAGGTATAAAAAATGAGAGTGTATTATTTTATTATTTATTAAGCAGATGCATGTTTTAAGTGCATACGTAAAGTGGCAGAGCTTTCATACTCTAATACAAACCTCATATAGTACCCATCAAGGCTCAATTTTATGGTAGTACTTCATTGAAATCTTACTATTGAAATGGTAATGAAGGGACTAAACCCTCCCATAAATTGTCCATTAATACCTCTCTTTCATATATTTGGGCCTCATCATATTGAAAGGTATATAGAGGACACCCCTAAATAAGACTATAAATATTTTTATCCACATGAAGCCTTTTTGTCTTCAAATTTGTGGTGCACTAGTAAGCGATTAACCCCAAAATGTTACTCTCAACATACCCTTGAAATCAATTTTAGTGGGCTATAGGAATATAAGCCTTTAAATTTAGTTCTCTAAAACATTAGGCCATAAATATCTAAAAAAATCAAGTAAAACTGAGAGCACACAAATTCTTTAAGACCTTATCTGGATCATAATTTTGTTATGTGGATTTGTTTACAATTAATCTCATAGCATATAACTTTCTTGGTTTATTTTTATGTGTGTAATAAAATTATTTTTTATAATTAAAGTTAAAATGGATTGAATTCAACCAATGTCAAACCAAAATTTCATAAAACCAAATCCAAGCCAAAATCTTAAAGCTAAATTACATAAATTTACATTCAGTCTTATACCCATGGCATATTTCAATAGAAGCCAAGGCATACGCAACCTCATGTTTTACTTAAATTTGGATAACAATAAATCAGTTGAAATAAACTTCAATAATAATCCATTCCACCAAAATCAATAACATGGTACTCATACTAATAATGACATTAATCAAAGCGAGTATGAACAAGACAATACTAGCCAATGGTTCAAAATAGATCAAGCAAAAGCCTACCTCAAATAATACCTTTGTCAAAATAACTATCAAATCTTATTGTGTCTATCCTAGGTAGGCGATTCCATGTATGTTTAAATAATCTCTATGCACCTAGACTACATACAAGATTAAGAGGTTAATATGCAAGAACAAGCCAATATTAGTTATCATATAAATAAATATCAACACTGTACTAAAAAATTCCATTTGGATCATAAAGATATTAAGAAAGGAAAGTCAAATTTAGTATAATAGTCATCCCAAGACCCAAATAGAGCTATAATCAACTGACTTCAACAAGTTATTCATATGATAACTACTTTGGCCTTGAATTTAGTGCCCACATCATCTAATCCATAAATCCCATCCAATCAACAACAACAAATCCTATCCAATCAACAAAAATAAATCCCATCCAATATTCAAAAATAAATCCCATCCAATCAATAACACATCTCATTTAGTCAATAATAATAAGCCCCTAGTAATTTTGAATATTTAAATAGGGTTTACATACCCCTGAATCTAATGTCAATTTAAATTCATCAACTTCATTTAGCCTCTATCCACCCATCAACATACACCAAATCTTTCTCTAAACACTCGTTTTGCTCAAGAGTGGCAAGAGATGAAAAATGCCCTTGAAAGATTGTAAGCAAGAAATTGGAGCATGAAATTTAATTTTAAAGAGTTGTGTATATATCTAGTTGATGAAGATATTTTACAAATCCCCTTTTCCCCTCATTTTAAGGTAACAAAATTTGATAAATATAAATGGAAAGAAGATCCATGGGATCACCTTAGATATTTATTCATGGTTTTTCAAGAAGTGGTATATATTCACATTTTATTGCTAAATATATTTCCCCAAAACTTGGGTGGCCAAGCTTTGGAATGGTTCCTCCATTTTCCTAAAGAATTTATCACTATATTTGTATACTTGTCAAAATGTTTTGTCAATTTTTTTTTCATATAGCATAGAACATGATTTGATGTTTATGGACCTTTGCAACTCCAAAAAAGAAGTGGGGATAGTTTTTCATACTTTTTAAAATGATGGAGGAGTTTGTCCAACCAATTTCCACATTCATTTCTCAAAAAATAATTAGTAAATGTTTTTGTGAAAAACAATAATCATGAAACATGTTATCAAGTGAAAATCCGTTATACTACTATCGATGAGATCATCCAAAAGGGATTGAAAATTGAAAAGAAACTCATTGATAAGGGTATATTAAATTTTTTCTCTAAATACAATGCACATCAACCTCAAGATAGTGCTCAAGTAAAAAAAAATAAACCCAAGTTATTTAATAAGAATAAGAATTTAGTGGGTGATGGAGTTACAGAGTCAAAACATGTAAAAAATGTTCAAATAAGACGTGTAGAACATACAATCTAATCTAAAGGCTAGTCTTAAATTATCACCTATCAAAATATAATATCAAAGAAGAAACATCAAGTTTCTTAGAGAACCCGTAAAATCAAATTTCCAACAGATTTTGGTGGCAAAAATGATTGTAATCCTATAAATAAAGCCTTTTTAATTAGGATAGCCTAAGGCAAAATAGTATTGAGAAGGTAAATACCATGATTATCATCACATTAAAGGGAAGGCTATATATCAGTGTATGATTCTCAAACATTACATTCAATATTTACTATATTGTGGTGACATTGAGCTCAATAATAAGGCATCAACATCACAAAATCAAAACATGGGAATTTTTAGGGATTCATTACCAAAACATGATCGACATAATCAATAAAAATGAAATCAAGATCACCACCAAGGTCAAAAAAACCATGCCAATATTGTGGAATATCACAATTCCTCACATAATTATGATAACATTATGGCCACTATAAAAATTAATTCCTTCATCAGCCTAACACAACTCAACATGATATAGTGATTAACCCAGGACCTTGTCTAGATGATTACCACTTTGGCCTTGACTTTAGTAGCCACATAATCCAATCCAAAAATCCCATCTAATTAACAACAACAAATCCTATCCAATCAATGAAATTAAATCCCATCCAATTAAGAAAAACAAGTCTCACCCAATCTACAACACATCTTATTTAGTAAAAAATAATAAGCCCCTAGTAATTTTGAATTAGAAATAGGGTGTAAATACCCCCTTAATCCAATGCCAATTTAAATTCATCAACCTTATTTAGCCTCTACCCACTCATCAAAATGTGCCAAATATTTCTCTAAAAAATCCTTTTGTTCAGGAGTGGCAAGAGATGAAAAATGCTCTCCAAGGATTGTAGGCAAGGAAATGGAGAATGAAATTCAATTTTAAAGAATTGTGTCTATATCCATTTGTTGAAGATATTTTACAAATCCCCTTCCCCCTTATTTTAAGGCACCACAATTTTATAAATAAAAATGTAGAGGAGATCCATGGGATCACCTTAGATATTTCTTCATTGTTTTTCAAGAAGTGGTGTATAATCACATTTTATTACTAAATTTATTTCCCCAAAACTTGGGTGGCCAACCTTTGGAATAGTTTCTACATTTTCCTAAGGAATCCATCATTACATTTGCAGAATTGTGAAAATGTTTTGTGAATTATTTTTCATATAACATAGAACATGAGTTGAAGTTTATGGACCTTTGTAAATCCAAATAAAAAAGTGGGGAGATTTTCTCATAATGTTTGAAATGATGGAGGAGTTTTGCCAACCAATTTCTGCATTCATTTATCGAAAGACAATTAGTAAATATTTTTTGGAAAATATTATTCATGAAATAAGTTATCATGTGAAACTCCAATGTTCCACTACTTTCAATGAGATCATCTAAAAGTGATTACAATTTAAAAATAAACTCATTGATAAGGTTCTATTAAAAGTTTTCTCTAAAGATAATCCACATCAACCTCATGATAGTGCTCCAGAACAAAAAAAGAAACCCAATTTATTTAATAAGAACAAAAATTTAGTGGGTGATGGAGTTATAGAGTCAAAAAATGTACAAAATATTCAAAATAGGAATGTGTAGAATGTCCACTTCATTCCAAAGGTCACTCTTAAATTAGCACCTATCAAAATATAATATCAATGAAGAAATGTCAAGTTTCTTAGAGAACCCATATAATCAATTTTATAGCAGATTTTGGTAGAAAACATGATTGTATTCCCATTAATAAGCCTTTCAAACTAGGATAGCCTAAACTAAAATAGTCCTAGGAAGTCTAATACCATGATTATCATCACATCAAAGGGCATGCTATATATCAGTGTATGTAGCTTAAACACTACATTCAATATCTTCTCGATCATGGTGACATTGAGCTTAGTAATAAGGCATCGACATCATAAAATCAAAACATGGTAAGTTTTAAGGATTCATTCCCAAAATGAAATCAAGATCACCACCAATGTCAAAACAACCATGCCAATATTGTGGAATATCATAATGCTTCACATAATTATGATAACATTATGGCCACTATAAAAAATAATTCCTACCATTAGCCTAGCACAACTCAACATGCTATAATCATTACCTTAGGGCCTTCTATATCCAAATCTAGTAACCCCATCCAAGCTTAAGAATGTGATGTTACTACTCGACATTGAAAGGTCACAATTCAAGGGCATTCCATTTCAAAATACCATAGTCAAATCCCAAATCCTTCCATGTGAAAATAAAAAACATCCACATATACAACTAAGAATCAATATGACCTTATAGAATAGTTGGAGAATACCCCTATAAAAATTTACATATTGGATCTATTATTAATGTCCTATGTTCATAAGACATCTTACACCAAACCCTGAAATAATCAAAATTCCCTACTGATATTGACCCATCATAATTATAAACATTGGGAGGAAATTTATCCTCGAGTCAATAAATCACCTTTGGTTACAATGATATTTAACTAGCAAGGCCATCCCATAATAAACCTATTTATATAGAGGTGATTATTTCCAAGAACATATTGAGTGGGTATTCATAGACAATGGGCTAGCATTAAACATTTTCACACTTAAGATGGTCAAGAACCTCAAGTATTCAAAATTAGACATGGAACCAAACATAATTACCATAAATGGATATAATAATTCCAATAAGGAATCAGATGGAACCATTTATATTCCCATCATTATTGGTCTTTTCACGTATCAAACCCTATTTTATGTCCTTGAGATTGTGCTACTGTATAACCTCCTTATCAATCATCTATGGATTCATTCCATGCACACCATTCCTTCCACTTTGCACCATTGTCTCAAATTCCAACACTTCGATATAGAATTCAACATCCTTGGGGATAAATATACTTATTATTATTGTAATATGTTTGAGGTTGAATATCATAATGCACATCTTTATCCCATTATAGAGTATACCCCTAAAAAGAATAAAAATGTGCTTCGATGTCTGAAATCATCATACATTTGTCTAGAAAACCTTCCATACAAATATAATAATCCTCATCCAAAATCATCCAAACACTTCATAATCAAAGATAGAGGTTGTATAGAATATTAAATGAGTATTATTTTCATATTGTAAAACTTCTACTATCCTAAAAAATCCATGGCATGCCCAAAGAAAGCTGATTTTTATAAATTAAGCTCTAATTCATTTTCCAAGAAATGTATTCTCAACAATGAATAGATAAAATATCCCAAAAATCATGGTTATATGGTGATGTATTAGATTAATTCCATGACAACAATAATTATCCTATCCCTAGCAAGATGTTAGAAAAAATAAATTACAAAGGTAGAGGGTTAGGAGGGAATGAACAAGGAATTATTAAGCCCATCCCATCTATGAAATATAAAAGGAATCAAGGCATAAAATATAAACCAATTATAGGGGACTACCATGCTCTTGAAAATGATAAAACTATGATGTATAATGATGAATTTCATTGCAATGACACAAAGTCAATTTAGAGCATCAATAATGAGCTTGTTGATAAATGTTTTTGACACCAATGTTGTCATAACCCATTATTTTAGACCTTCATTACCCCAAATTTATCATTTGGGATCAACATTATCACACACATTTGGATATTTTATAGAATTATAAGGCAATTACATATTTTTTGGGACTTAGAAATGGTTTCCCACATGGGGACCATAAGAAAGGATTTAAAAATAATTTGGCATTTTTTACCTACTTTTGTAAGTAGGTGGCTTTCCTCAGTCAATAAAATAAAAAATTAATGTCCTTAGGTGAAACCTTAATGAGGCATCATTGAAAAATGAAAAAAGTAAAAATAAAGATGTACACATTCATTGGTGAAAACTTTTATGAGGTGCCAATGGATGGGGAATTCCACTCTCTACATAAGTGAACATAGAGTCCTATAAGTCCCCATATCATCTGAAATTCAAATATTAGTCCTAAGGAGTGATGCACATTTTAATAATTGGTACAAGATTTTATGCAAACATTCAATGATCTATTGATATAAATTAAAAATTACTATTATTCTTATATGGGTGGGTTGGATGAGCCAAATGGGCCAAAATCAAAGGAAGACTATAAATTTCCTTAATTACCTATATTTTTGGAGGATGGTTCCACATTACATGTGGAAGACACCATTGATATCAACCTTGGTACCGAGGATAATCCATGCATCATTAATTTTGATGCCTCTCTCATTTAAGATGACCGTGATCTCATTATCATCGTTCTCAAGGAGTTCATTGATATTTTGGCATGGTCTTATTTTGACATATATGGATTATATCCATCCTTATTTTACACCATCTTATAGTCCATCTAGATGACAAACCCATCAAAAAAATTTACAGAAGATACATGAGTGTATTACCATTTTGGTTAAGAATGAAATCAAAATTATTTTAGAATTTAGGTTCATGAGACCTATTGATTATTCATAGTGGATATCCAACATTATCCTTTTTAATAATAAACCCTCTGAATCTACATTTACAACAATTTAAGCATTATTAATAAATCCTATCTAAAGGATGATTTTTCATTGGCCAACATTGATATGATTATCAAATCCTTAACATGATATGAGATGTTATCACTTATGGTTGACTTTTCTAGACATAATAAAATTAAGATAACAATTAAAAATCATTATAAAATTGCATTCACCACCCAATGGGGAATATTTTATTATCAAGTCATGCCTTTTGGCTTGAATAACTCTAATGATACTAATCAGAGAGCCATGATTGATATATTACATGAGATGATGTATGCCATTGTGGAAGATTATGTGAATAACATCCTTAGAAATTCAAAAACGAGATCATAACATCCAATAATTTGGTGCATAATCTTTGAATGTCTTTGAGACTATAAATTACTCCTCAATCCTTACAAATGTGTCCTCAGCATCACATCTAGAAAGTTGGGTTTTATTATATTTAGGATAGGTATTGTAGTGGACTCAACTAAGGTCAAGGACATAATATAAATTCTTCCACCATCCAATCTAAAAATAATACATAGATTGCAAGGAATTTTTTATGAATCATTGATTCATTTCATAGCTTGTAGACCATTGTCATCCCTTTACACAAATATTAAAAAATGTCACTTCATTATAATGGAACAATGATTTCAAGGAGGTTTTTGATGAATTAAAATAATGTTTGGATAATCCACCAATTCTATCCCTTACAAATTTAGGCAAACCATTGTTACTTTACATATTGGATACTCCACATGCCTTGAAGGTAATTTTGTCTCAACATGATGAAAATGGTAAGGAAAGAGTAGTTTAGTACTTAATAAGAACATTTGTATCATACAAACATTATTATTCACCGCTTGAAAATGTATGTTTAGTAGTAGTTTTCACCTTCCAAATGTTACGACACTACATGGTCAACAATCAAATTATCATCATTATAAAATTCAATCTACTCAAGAATTTTCTATCCAAAACAACATTATCAAGTTGTATGGCCAAATTGATTATTATCCTATATGAGTTTGAGATTGAATACACCATTAAAAAAATATTAAAGGGTAGTCCTTATTGATCAATTAGTATAAGCTCCATTAGATGATACACAAAACCATTAACATTTGGGTTTTTAGATGATTCCATTTTATCCATTGAAATATAAAAATAATGAAAGCTCTATTTTGATGGGTCATTCACATCCTAGGACTCAGGGGTAGGTGTTTTATTTGTAATAACACAAGGAGATATTACCCCTAAGGCTTGTCACATCATCTTTACATATACAAATAACATTGTAAAACATGAGGCCCTTCTTTTATGACTTCACATTACCATCCAATAGGACATTCATATCTTTTTAGTCTTTTATGATTATTAATTAATCACCAATCATGTAACCATTCAATATTAAAAAAAAGATGAAAAAATCATGCCATATAAATCCATGGTAGATAACCTTAATAAATATTTTGAGTAGATACAATTTGAGTGAGTATCAAATGCCAAAAAAATCAATAGATACCATGGCTACTATTGGTTCACTTCTAAAAATGTCTTTAGATATTCATTAGTATCAAATCTTGATTGAATAACTCATTATCCCTACATATGATCATCCAAAATCTAAAAGGTATGTGAGATCATTGGTCCCAGTGCACCCTAGTACAAAAATATTTACATCCACATTCATGATCATATCCTTTCAAAATACTTATCATGTAACCAACATAAATCCTTCATCCATAACACATCATGATATAAATTGGTGGAATGTTCTATTATAGAGACTATGATGGAATCCTAATTTTTTATTTAAGTATGGGAGAGGATGATCTAACCATAAAATATGTTAATGATAGGATTTTTAGGGACCATACTAGTGCAATGGTCCTTGATAAGAAGATTCTTTGCACTTGATACTACTAGGCAATCATGAAAATTGATGCATGTGCCTATGTTAAATGGTGTGTTTCTTTCTAGAAGCATTATGACCTGATTCATAATTCATGAAAAGTATTATAGGAAATTACAACTCCTTTTAAATTTTCAACATGGGGACTCGATCTCATATGGAAGATAAACCCCACTTCATTTGAAGGTCATAAACACATCCTAACTACTATTGAGTATTTTACAAATTTAGTTGAGGCAATCAAAATCACTTATGTATCTAGGAAGAAAATATCCAAATTTAGTTTCAATCATATCATTTGTCAATATGGAAATCCATCCAATGTCAGTTTTGATAATGGAAAATCCTTTAAAAATAAGGATATTAAATCCCTATGTTCCCAATTCAATATCTGACATAGATGGTCCAATAATTATTATAGATGGCCAAGTTGAGCCATGCAACAAAAACATCCTTAAATTAATCAAAATAAATATTAATGGTATTGGTTGTAATTGTAATTTAAAACTATTTCCTCCTTTATGGTCTTATCAAAAAAACATTTGTACTCCCATAGGTGTTACACCATATTCCCTAATATTTGGATAAAAAATAATCCATCCTATTGAGATCAAGTTATCCTCCATATGTATTTCTTTACAAGATGTTGATGGTGAGAATTATAGGTTTGCATGGCTACAAGAGGTAGAACTTCTTGATGAGAAAATATTGAACGCACTAAATCATCTCAAGGCTTATCAAAATAGGATGCACCATAGCTATAAAAAGAGTAAATATCAAGAGTTTGAAGGTGGTGACTATATTATTAAGTAGAATCAAAGAAACATAAATGTAGTCTAGGAAAAGAAAGGCAAGTTTGAGCCTAATTGGCTAGGTCTATACATTATTAATACTAAGTATGGTTAAGGAGCATATAGATTGGAAAAAAAGAAAGAAAATATCTTGATGAGCCCATGCAAATCATGCAACTCAAGTGTTTCCATGTTTGACATCCATCCAAAAAATAAAATAAAATCAAATGTCAGAATAGAAAGAGAAATAATTCACCCAAAGATGAAAACCATTTTATGGCATCTTGGATACGTACCATGGTGAAAAGTACTTTTTTGTGCCATGTATAAGGTCCATTATTTATGAGTACCCATGTGCTTGGGGGTAGGTCTACATCCTTCCACATCCCTTCATTTAATCCATATAATTATCCAATAAACCCTTTTCTATTTTTAACTTGGTAGCGATTTACAACTACTATAGTGTACAATAGGTTTTGTTAGATTAGAGTGTGGTAGCTTCTTTGCAGTAGGATATTAGAGTGACATAGGAGGTAGGTTCCATGTCTTGTGATACTTAGATATATTCCTTTTGGACATATCCATTCATTCATTCATCCTTTATATCCCACATCCCTTTCCACATCTACTACTAGAATTGGTTTTCTCTTTGTTAGTATATTTTTACATACATCCTAAAAATTCCCTTGTATATATTTAATCTAAAAATCTAAATACATTTGATAATCCAAAATCCAAAAAATAAGAAAAGGATAAAAATATCCAAAAGAGACAAATCCTCAAAATAAAAATAAAAACATCATAAAAATCTATAAAATAAAATAAAACTGATATAAAGCCACAAAACCTAGAGTTTTTATGATCACTCTCGTTTAAGTCAAGTTTAAATCCTTGGTCAGTTTTGAATCAAATCTAGAAATCCCACTATTAATCTAATCCAATCTTATATATTTCACCCTATTTATGGAAAGTCAAATTGTACAACTTATTTTTTGGATATTTTTACTGATTCATTCCATTACATGTATCTTTGATTGAGGCCACCATCCAGTTACCATATCAGTGAGCCCTCACACATGGATTTTGACTAAGTTAAATGTAAAAATGCTTTCTATTGATTTTGTTTTTGGGTTTGTGTGTGTTTGTTTTCTTACTTATTTGTTTAATTTTATTATTATAACTTGACTTAATCCATATGTGTCAATGGGGTTATTATGGTCTTTCCATATCATGGTGATTTCTTAAACTTGAATTTGTGTCCATCCATTGAAATATAGCCATAGTGCACATTGGTCTTTAATATCATGGTGTGTTGTTAGCATCTATTTATTGGATTGAGGGTTAGTATTTATGTACATTACAACCTAGTCATCCTAGTGTTATATTAAGGTGCATATCATTATATGATACATCAAAAATTAGGTTCCAAAGTATAGGAGGTGGCTCTCTAAAGTGACAATGTATTTTCCTTAGAAAATTAGATCCATAACTTAACATCCATTTTCAAATCCAATAAATTCATTCATATTTGAATAATAAAATTCAAATAAATTTCAATCATTATCTATTTATCATGATCATTCCTCCCATTTTAGGAGAAATAATTGGCCTGAGGTCTATTTAGACTATGTAGGCAACACTTAGTGACATGAGATTTTTGAGGTAAGATTGCCAAGTCTTATTATCATTACTACCATTCATTTCCATTATCATCCCTAATAGTCTCATCCCATTCCTCCATAATAAATTATTAAATGATAAGTTTCCAATTAAAAACATTTTCTAGTAAAGGAATACCATGATATACAATGTCAAACTAAGCAAATAATTGGAAAATTACCTATAGGACTCATCATGGTTCCTCCAAGTTAAACTATTCTTGGAGTATTCATCCCATAAGAACTTATTCAATAACATTTCCCAATTAAGTAAACATGGTTTTGATTATTATTTACTCTTACTAATTGTATCATGACCATCTTGGGGTCTACAATCATCAAGACAAGCCTATAAACTATAGGATTGACCACTTTTATTACCTTAAAGGGTCCCATATGTCTTAGTGGAAATTTCAAAAATTTTATAAGATCACACAAGATCATCATATAGGCCAAAATAAATAACTAAGGAGAGTTTCACAAAATCTTCCAGCCCTCAACACATCTCTCTATCTTAGAGAGTGTTTTTATCATTCTAGAGAAAAGTAATTTGGGAATCTGGAAAATTTAAAGTGTATAGTTAATATTATCGCTACTTTATGTAGCTTTGAATAAGTATCAAATGTCAATACTATCACTACTCCATGGAGCTCCTGAAAAGTATGATGATGAATAAGAATGGTAAATATAAGTATATAAAAATCATGAAATAGTCATCCATATGGAATATCTATCCATCGTATACATGCATATGACCATACAATTGAATTTGATAAGTTCTTCCTATAAAATCTTGGATTAGACAAGTCTGTCTATCGATCTAACTCAATACCAATAATTTGAGTTAATGTGAGGATAAGTAGGATACCATCATATTGCTTAGAAATCATGTTACCAATTCACCACTCTTCCCTTAGGTCTACACAACCTAATGATCTTAAAATGTGTAGAATATTTTCAAAGAATCACAATTTTATGTTATCAAATCATTAAAAGAAAAGATATATGCTAAATGATACTAGATGTATTCTCATACATATAAAAGAAATCATATAATCAATCTGTAATTTTATTAAACTACTACTAGCCACACATAACTCATTATTTTTAAATATTTTTTTGTACACATAAATTGAATATCCATTTTTTTTACAACATTAAAATTTTAATCATTTTATGCTTACTACTAAAACTTCTAAGAAAATTGATCAACATTTTAACTATCTGCATCTACTAGGTTCCCATATATGTTCATGTAAGGAGAGAGAATACTCAGAAAGTGAAACATAAGCCTATGGCTGCAACTAGTTCTTTGAGTCCTATATCTAAAGTAATTATGTTGTGTAGCTACTAGTTCCTACTTGTATATTGTAAATTATTTAAAGTTGATTATGCATTTATAATATAGATTAAATAGAATAATGAATAGTATGGAAAAAATAATAGTAGTAAACATAAAAAATGATTATGATGAGATTTAAGTATATAGTATTTCTATAATTTATACCATAAAAGTAATGACTAATGCATATAACATAGATATATGAAGATGTGTTAGATAGGAATACCTAGATGGGATGGGATCAAAGTGTAATGTGTGTGTCATTTACAAAAAAAAATTCCTAAAATTATACATGATAAAAATGTTCATTATTATTGACCTCCTCTAAATATAAACTTCTTTTATCATAACAATACCAAAAAAAAACTAACTTAACTTGTTTGTACCATTTCTTGCTTGTATAAAGATGTAGATGTAAATTACCTCAAAGGTAAGAGATAATCTATAGATTTTATGTAGAATGACATAATTAAATAAATAAAAATAAATTGATTAAAAAAATAGATTTACATTGTAAATTTTCAATGGTAATTATATTTTTTAAAAATGGGGAATAACCCTAGACCTAAACTTGTGTAGTTAAGAATATTGAAAAAATTACTTTCTATTTATATATGAAAATAAGTAATGGATTTCAAAGGCTGAACCCACCACCAAACTTAGTTGTAAATTTTATTAAATATTTTCCAAAATTGTTTCAGAAAAAGTAAGAGCATTGGCTACAGGGAAGGGAAGCCAAACCATCGAAAGATTTCAATAATCACTAGGATCTCTTTAGCTAGGCTACAATCCTCTATAGAATTTTAAATTTGTAGAAATTTAAGTGAAAGTATGAAAAAAAATTTAAACATTTGATAATTTTTATTGAATTTTACTACATTTGTTTTAACAAATGTGTTATCAAGTTCCTGCTTGCAGTTGAGCATGTTTACTAGTGGAAATACATTCCTTTATGAGCATGGTACATAACATTTTTATATTAAGGGAGAGGAAATGATCACATCAACCTTGTCTTCTTTTTTTAAAATGATTCTCTTTCAACTACATTTTCTTAAAAGATGATTTTTTTTAATACACAAAATTCCACTCAAATTGAGACTTTTCAACTTATAAATCAAAGTTATTATTGTGATTTTAGTTCCTCCACTTAGTGGAGAAGGATGTGATGAGAAACATAAATATGATGACACATTTGTATATAATATCTTCTTAGTTAGGAATTTTAATAATGAGCAACAATTGTATATAGAGCTAAAAATTAAAATAGAATGATAGGTAGAAGGATAGGTGCATACAAAGATTTCGATCTGTGTAGAAGCACATGGGGCTCTATGAAAGTTTTTATAAAAAGTTTGAGAGGGTAGTGTTTATTTTATTCATTTTTTATTATTTAAAATAGATTTTAAATTCTTACATGTCATTTCTACATTAAATCAAGAGGAATATTCCTTTCATAAATTACAAGAGTTATCGACTAAGTGCCAATTTTATAGGGAATAGATTTACATTTGTATTTTAATCATAATATTGCATAAATGTATGCACACATATATTTATTGAAATTTTTGTTTTAAAAATTGAAAATAAATTATATTACAATAAATTGAAAAATTATCATGTATCTAATAAAATAAAAAAAATAATTTTAATAGTTTTTTTTTGTGGGGTATAAAAAATAAGGGTATAAACATTTAGACCAACCCTATATTATGATGGGGTATAAAAAATGAGGGTGTATTATTTTATTATTGATTGAGAAAATTCATGTTTTAAGTGCATACATGAAGTGGCAGAGATTTTGTACTCTAATATAAACCTCATTTAATACCCCTCAAGACTCAATTTTCTAGTAGAACTTCATTGAGATATTACTTCTAAAGTGGTCATGAAGGGACTAAACCCTCCCATTAATTTCCCATTAATACCTCTCTTCCATAGATTTGGACCTCATCATACTTGAAGGTATATAAAGGACACCCCTAGAAAAGCTTGTGAATCCTTTTATCCACATGAATCCTTTTCGCCTTCAAATTTATGGTGCACTAGTAAGCGGTTAGTTAGATAAAGTTACTCTCAACATACCCTTGAAATCAAGTTTAGTGGGATACAATCATGGAAACCTCTGTAGTCAGTGCTCTAAAATATCAGGCCATCAATATCCAATAAAAAGTCAAGTAGGACTGAGAGGACACAAATTTTTTAATACCTTATTTGGATCATCATTTTGTTGTGTGGTTTTTTTTATAATTACGCTCATAGTGTATAATATTTATCGGTTTAACTTTATGTGTGAAAAAACATTATTTTTTTTAATTAAAATGAAAATGGACTAAAACCAACCAATATCAAACCAAAATTTTGTAAAATCAAATCCAAGCCAAAATATTAAAGATGAGTTAGATAAATTTACATACAGTCTTACACACATTTCATATTTCAATAGAAGACAAGCCATAAGTAACCTAATTTTTTATTCAAATTTGGGTAACAATACATTAGTTGAAATAAACTTTAATAATAATCCATTCCCCTAAAATTAAGAACATGGTGCTCATAATGATAATGACATTAATTAAAGTTAGTATGAACAAGATAACGCTATCCAATGGTTCAAAATAGATCAAGCAAAAGCCTACCTCAAACAATACCTTTATCAAAATAAATGTCAAATCCTATTATATTTGGCCTAGGTAGGTGATTCCACATATGTTTAAAAAAAATCTATGCACCTAGACTATAGACAAGATCAAGAGGTCTATGAGTAAGAACAAGCCACTAATAGTTATCATATAGATCAAGATCAATACCGTACTTAAAACTTCTATTTGGATCATAAAGCTATTAACAAAGGAAAGTCAACTTTAGTATAGCAGTCATCCAAAGACCCAAATAGAGTTATAATTGACCAACTTCAGCAAGTTATCTAGATAATATGTACTTTATCTTTGACTTTAGTAGACACACAATATAATCCACAAATCCCATCCAATTAGTAACAACAAATCCTATCTAGTCAACAAAAATAAATCCCATCCAATTAACATAAATAAACCCCATCCAATCAAGAACACATCTCATTTAGTAAATAATAATAAGCCCCTAGTAACTTTAAATTTGGAAATAGGGTGTTCATACCCCCTGAATCCAATGCCAATATTAATTCATCGACCTTATTATGCCTTTATCCACCCATAAACATGTGCCAAATCTTTCTCTATGCATTCCTTTTGCTCAAAAGTGGCAAGAGATGAAAAATGCTCTCCAAGGAATGTAGGCAAGGAAATGGAGCATGAAATTAAAGTTTAAACAATTATGTCTATATCCATTTGATGAAGATATTTTATAAATATCCTTTGCCCCTCACTTTAAGGTACAAAATTTTGATAAATATAAATGGAAAGGATATCCATGGGATTACCTTAGATATTTATTCATGGTTTTTAAATAAGTTGTATATAATCACATTCTATTTATAAATTTATTTCCCCAAAACATGGGCAACCAAGCTTTGGAATGGTTCTTCCATTTTCCTAAGGAATCTATCACTACATTTACAGACTTGTTAAAAAGTTTTATGAATTATTTTTCATACAACATAGAATATGAGTTGACATTTATGGACCTTTATAACTCCAAACAAAGAAGTGCGGAGAGTTTCTCACACTTTTTAAAATGATGGAGGAGTTTGACCAACTAATTTCCACATTCATTTCTAAAAAAAAATTAGTAAATATTTTTTGGAAAATATTAATCATGAAATAAATTATCATGTGAAACTCCAATGTTCCAATACTTTCGATGAGATCATCTAAAAGGGATTATAGATTTAAAATACACTCATTAATAAAGGTATATTAATTTTTTTCTCTAAAGATAATCCACATCAACCTCATGATAGTGCTCAAGCACAAAAAGATAAATCCAAGTTATTTAATAAGAACAAAAATTTAGTGGGTCATGGAGTTATAGTGTCAAAGCATGTAAAAAATGTTCAAACAAGTCATGTACGAAACATCCACTCCAATCCAAAGGTTAATATTAAATTAGCACCTATCAAAACATAATATCGAAGAAAAAACACCAAATTTCTTAGAGAACCCTTAAAATCAATTTTCCAATAGATTTTGGTGGAAAACATGATTGTGTTCCCATAAATAAAGCCTTTTGAACTAGGATAGTTTAAACCACAATAGTACTAAGAAGTTTAATACCATGATTATAATCACATCAAAGGGCATTATATATATTAGTGTATCCATCTCGAACACTACATTTAATATCTACTAGATCGTGGTGACATTGAGATCATAAATAAAGAATCAACATCATAAGATTTTTTAAGGTTTCATTCCTAAAAAAAATCAACATAATCAACCAAACTAAAATCATGTTCACCACCAAGGTTAAAACAACCATGCCAATCTTATGGAATATCATAATGTCTCACATAATTATGATAACATTATGGCCACTATAAAAATTAATTCTTCTGATCAAGGAATTTTATAAAGAGAGGAGGTTATATCAATTATTAGTCCATAAAACCATGAAGTCAACACATTAGCATACTAACATCTCTAAGACTATATCTTAGGGGGAGCTTAATGAACAAACAATAATTGAAAACACAACTAAAATGCAAAGAACAACAATCTTTACCTTCTTTGAGAGCTCCAAATGATTTCTTCATTTGGCTTGCTCAGTTTAAGCATAATAAGTCTTCATCAATGACATATAACTAACATCATCTCCTCTATGTACCATTGTTGAATGCTTGTCTTGATTGATATGGCTTGGCTCAACTTCAACATTATAATATTATGCTTTTAGCTTCATGAATCTATTTCTTCATTATAACTCTACTTTGATTGAGCTCCTTAAATGAAGAGATCTAGGCTTGATTTTATAGGCTTTTAAATCCCTTGGAATGAGTTAAATCTAATTATGGATGAATTTATTAACTTTGGTTGAGTTTGGCATATTTTTGGAATAGTATTTTAGATATTTTTCAAAAATGATAACTCACAAAGGTAATGAGTGTGTTATAGAATGTTCTAAGATGCTCTTGAATTTATTTTTTAGTAATTGATTTAATTGATTTATTAGCTCATGGGTGAAATCAATTAGGATTTGAAATTGATTTAACTTACTAATTGATTTTGATTAGGGTGTGCAAGTTAATTAATTCATTTTAGGCATTTGGTCATTTGTTTATTTTTGATTAATTAATGTGTGTATTTACTTTGTTTAATTGATTTAATAGGCCAAGCTGATCTAATGCAAGGTTACAAAACCAAATTTGAGACTAATAAAAATTCGTAGGCTAGGTATTCAATGTCTGGTAAGAATTAATCTAAAGTTAGATATGAAGCCATTGGTGGCCAAATTCACATGTCTATAGTTTGCCCCTATTTTGGAAGATGTTGCAATATACAATCATAGTAACATCTTTTCAAAGAATAAAATGGTTCTTTATGCTTACGACTGCAATGGTAATGATTGAATTGTAGCTGCCCCCTTGAGGGAGTGGTTGGCAACTAGGTCAGTGAATGGTCCCTCAAAAGAAATAAGTGAAATGAGGGGACCAAATAAATGAAGATGATGGGGTGAAAACACAATTATTTACACAAATTTGGGTAAAATCACTAAGAAATGTAAGTGTAATGGCGTACAATGGTTTTCACAAAGGACATTATAAGCATTGTACCTTGATAGTGGTAATGTGGTATGATAACACAATGATTTACCCTAGTAGGTGATATAATCATTGAGAAGATGGAGATACCTCAGTTAAGATAGACAAACAAGAAAGGAAAATTGGTGATAACATAATTATTTTTCCTATTAGGTGATATAATCATTGAGAATGCATGTGGGATAGTGTACAATGTTGATGCAGTATACCTTGATTATGAAAAACATGATTAATGGTTGATGATTGATTAATTGATATAGAGGATAAAGATAAATTAGGATAACCTATTAGTATGGAGATGCTTGTTTGAAGTAACAAAGGTTAAAATTCTTTCATTACTTAATTACTCTATTTGGGATATGATTGGGTATTGGATTGGGATTATTATTGATGTTGGTGCCGAGGAGATGGTGATGCTATATTGATGTTGTAGACCTCTCAAAGATGATTTTTACTATAGAATTTGATGGTAGGACTCATGATATAACACCATGTGGGCTTGGATAAAATATTCATAAGTAATGGCTTTCGATATCTAATACTCAATGGAAAATAATTACACAATTGATAAAAACCATGATGACAATGTAGATATTTGAATATGGATAGATTCAAGAATAATGTGCAAGGAATCACTCAATGAACACACATAGATTGAATCAAGGATATAGTGCTAAAATAAAACAAAGAAATACATTAAAAAATAAACAAAATAGACAAACAAAGAAACAAACAAGACAAATAAAAAAATAAACAAGTGTTAGTCCTTATGTTACTATAAATAACATGATGAATATCTCCCCTAGAAACTAGGTGACAACTAAATAAAAAAACAAGATGGGGGAATAGATTAAAAGGATGTGTGTGGCCAAGCTATCTCCATATGTGCTAGGCAAATGGATTCTACCTACATAGTTCCATGGATATGATGATCCAATGAAACTTCAGGACAAATGTAGTTCTCCCAGGAAATGAGAAGAAAATGATGATTGATAAAAGACATTGTGGATGTGATAGAATAATAAGGATGAACTTACCAAATGGTGATAACATAGGATAAAAGGCCAAAAATGATAGGGAAACTAAGGAATAAGTAATTTTGTTGTGACTTAGTAAGGGTTCACATAATCCTCAAGGCAAAGAAGTGGTCAATGATTCTATTTTTTCTAAATGATTTCCAAATGTTTTTTGAATTTTTGAAGTATCTCAACTCAATCAAGAATGACAAGACACTAAAATGGTCTAAGCTCACAAAAATATGAGAGAATTATAACTTGAAATGATTCTCATAAAATGGTGAGAGCATGAAAACTTGAAATGATGCTCACAAAATGGCAAGAGCATGGTTGAAGTTGCTTACAAAATGGCGAGAGATTTGTAACTTGAAATGATGCTCACAAAATGGTGAAAGTGTTATAACTTGAAATGATTCTCATAAAATGATGAGATCATGGTTGAAGGGGGACTAAAATGACCTCAACATGAATAAAAAATGACCCACATAGTCCCAAAATGGTTTTAGTTCATAAAAGTTCACCTCACAGTGAAGGAATTTGACAAGTGTAGTAGCTAATTAAAATAAAATAGGCAAAGTTGGTATGATGGCATAATATGACATAAGAATGGATAGGTGATATGTCATGGTATAATAAACAAATATTGCCCCTAGTTTTCCTAGAGGTGGTTATAACTAGGATACAACTAATAGATCAATGATACCAATTTACCCCGGTAGGTGATATAATTAGCATCAAGATCGATGAACACTAATTTTCCCTAGCAGGCGATATAATCAATCTCACATAAATAGAATTGATAAGAAGTGAATAAGAAGTAAAGGAATCCACTATCAAAACTTCTATCATACTGCTCCAAAATACTACCTCTATCTGAAATGCTTGAAATAACTATTGAAACTGATATGATTTTGCATGCTAAAAATGTGAAACCAATGGTTAAATCAAGGTCAAATACGCTAGGTTGATAGGATTCAAAACATGTTTGGGTGAGTAGGAATGTAATGGTTGGATGGATAATTATTAGGATAATTATAGGTTGGTAGATTGGATAGGATGATAGGAAGAATGTTGAGAGGGTTGCCCCCAAGTGGTAAGGTGAATAGTTAGGATATGTGACAATGGCAAAAGGATTGATACATTTATATGATATGGTACATGTTTAGCTATATCTTAGGTATGATAAATGATTATATTATTCTTATTGAAGTGAAGATGCACATCCTAATCAATAAATGATATAACTAGAAAAATCAATCATGTAAATTTCTAGCCCACACCTCATCTATATAGATTATATATCAAGAACTTGTTGTATATTTGGATGTAAATGCTATTGTAGTCTTCATTGGTCATTGATTTTGTTTCCTTAAAACATCGAGAAAAGTTATCTTTTTAGCCTCGACAAAGGAAAGTGTAGCTATGGATGGTAAATATGGATACATGTTGGATTGTAGGTTTGTTTGGGAAATGAAATGGTGGATGATACTGGAATGGATGGTGGATGGGAAATAAATGAAGGTCAAGATGTTCAAGCACACACAATGTTGCTGATTTTAGAGTCAACATAACTTTGCATGTGGCAGGGTCAAAGAATTTTGAATATTCTCTCGATAAGACCACTATATTTTTCTATTGTTTAAGCCTAAGAGTAGCTACTATCTAATTAGGCTATAGATAGGAAGCTATTTTGATTTGATCTTTGATGATGTCTTCATCAAGTAGTGAATAAATTTTATGCTCAAATATTGGCACCTCAATGATGTTTTCACCAATGAATTTGTCTTGATTGTCCCATAGCACCTTTGAGAAGGTTTTACTAAGTAACATGGACTTTTGAATTTGATTATCCCCTAGCACCTCCAAAAAGGTTTCACTAAAAGATGTTGAGTTTTGAATTTGATTATCCCCTATCACCTTTAAAAAGGTTTCATGAAGAGAGTGTTATTTCTCTATATGATTATGGTCTTGGCCCCTTTTATTTTCTTCATCTGATATGTCACCATGGATGTAGTTTAACAAGGTGTGATTCTATCAATCCCAATCGATACTTGTGGGAGATAGAATGTCAATGATATGGCTATGTTGGTTGACGGTAATGGCATGTAAAATGGTAATGGGATGAAGGAAGGATGCACAATCCTCATAGAATATACTAGGAGAAGTTATGTCAATGTTAAATTAATCATCCTCAAAAATCATAAAAGGATCACAAATGTATTCATACTGATCTACGAGGCATGCATAATCAATATTTTAACAACCAAGAACATATTTTGTATCTAAATCTGATTCAGACTCAAGGGACTCTGAATCTAAGGTTGTGATTGATGTTGATTCTAATTTTGATGCTAATTTGATGTCAATTCAAGAATAGAACCTGACTCTAACTATGATTCTTCATCTAATGGGTACTTTGTTACATTGATGTCTTATTGAATGTTTGACATTGGATAAGTAATTAACTATGATGGCATAATGAGCTCCATAAAGACTAGTTTTTCATAGTGAGACTCCTCTAAGATGGAAAAAAGGTTAAGAGATAACTCTTTAGAGACTAGCTTGTCAAAGGGAAGCTCTTGAAAAATAGGCATATGATCAAGGTAATGATTTACCCAAAGGTGGTTATAATCATTAAGAATTAACTCAACAAATATTGGCTCATCAGAGTGAGACTCTTTAAAAATTGGTATAAGATAAATAGGTGATTCATCACATGTTGACTTATAACAAGTGGTTGGTTCAAACAAATCATCTTAGATTGGTTGATTTTCTTGGCCTTGGTTTTTAATGAGTTGGAAAATACTAGTTTTGAATATAGCTTGGTCTTCGAATGATTAGATTAGTTGAGGTTTTGATTGGACTAGTTGGGCTTATGATTGAATTGGTTGAAGGTTTGGTTGGATTGGTTGGGGTTTAGGCTGAATGATGGGCTGAGGCTGTATCATTGGATGAGGTTTAGACTAAATGATTGGTTGGGATTGTAATTAGATTGGATTAGTCAAGTTTTTCTAAAGTGGGGAACTATAGGCACTAGATGAGGAATGGCTGGAAGTTGGATAATGGATGGGCATTGTATAGCTTGATTACTCACACAAGCCAAAGGATGAGGTCCTAGTATAGAAATAGTGTGATGTTTTGGAGCTTGATTTCTCATTGAAGCTAAATCATCTAAGTCTTCCTAATAAACCATATCATCCCAATCAAGATCTTGAGTTGGATTGTAAATTAGATCTTGTCTTTGGTCCCTAAATTAATTATTATAAGGAGGGTACAAATTTATCTCGTAATTATCATCATATAGGTCTACACCCAATTCTTTCTCACTAACCATATAATTCTAGTTGAGATATTGATTTTGGTCCTTGATTTAATTTTTGCAAGGTGGATAAAATTCTATCTCACATACCATGTTATCATCAAAGGGGTCTTAAATAAAACCATAAAAACCAAAGCCATTTTGTGTGATCATTCTACCATAATTTAGATTATACCCGACTCTACCATAAGGCTTAGAGTTCTGTAAACTCTAAAAAACTATGTCAAAAGGACAAATGGTTAAAAATTGGTATAACTTAGTTAAAAGGGGTGAAACTGTATCTATAAACATTGATTTGATCATGGAGTTGTATCTCCAAAATGGTTTGTGCTAGAATTTAGCATAAAATAGTCTAAAGTCAAATGTCTAACATCAAATGCTCAACACATAAAATTTCAAGCGTCTGAATAAAACCAACATGTCAAATTATAGGATAAAGTGTTGCAAACAAGGTCTAAACTAAGAAAGGGAAAAGTTGAGTTTCTAGGGATTTCATCCAAATATGGAGTCAAAAGATAGGCTCAAACAAACATGATCTACTAGGACTTTTAGACAAATGATATCAAAATCTAGACTTTGAAACAAAGGTTAATGTGATTTGATTTAATCTAAAAAGGTTAGAATAACTTTGACATAAGCCTGACATACATAATCAAACATAAACATGATCAATTGGTATAAGGCATAAGGAAAAATACCCTTATATAAAAGTCTATGATTTCCCAAATAAAGACACAAACAATGATGAGGATATGCTGAATGAACAAATAAGCAATAGTTTTAAAATTTAGGTAATCAATTAACCTAAGTTACATAACCCAAAAGAGAAAGATCTATGTATCAACCCCTATGAAGTGAGGCCTAAATAGAAACCAATCAATGTTTGAACTTGGAAAGGTTAATTGAAAAATCAATTGTTGAATATTAGGATTTGACCAAATAAGCTAGACAAAGTTGGATAGAATGATGGTGCATGAACAAGGTCCAAATGATATATGTGATTGGTTTTGAACAATGGTTTTGATACAATGGTAAAAAAAACTTGAAATAAAATGAGTAGCCTAATGGGCTAATCATGTTCTAATGATGTGATCAATGATTTATTTCAAAGACTCCAAGGCATAAATTTGATAATGATTTGGGTAGCATAATGGCACCCATATCAAACAAGTAACACACATAGAAACATGTTTAACAAAAATTGCAAGGCACATGTGTGGTGTAAAATGGCTAGCATAATGCCTCTTTAGACAAAAGATTGGCATATAAAAAAATTGGTTTGGACATAGTTTATATATAAACATATTAGTTTTAGTCCCAAAACAACAATCAAGAAAATGACAAAATACAAGTAAATCATCCAAATTCTTATCAAGGGTATGACAAAGTGGGGTTGACTAAAACTAATTGTTTTATGAGTATTCTAGATGGATCAATTACACAATGAATTTCATGCCAAACTATGAAAAATAAGTGCACTTTAATTAGGTGTTTGTGACACTTGTTACAAAAAGTCTTGCTCTTTTTATAACCACTACATTAGTTTCTTGCTTAGTGTAGTGTGATGTCCAATATATAGATACATCCCGATGCTTAACCTTAACACTAAAAGATGGTTTAACCACTTGATCCTATGATCTTAGTATGGGTGATGAATTCAATGTTAGGAGATGAAACCTCAGGTCAAAGCTTCCATAGAGAACATGTGGGAGGTAATTAAGTCCCCCTCAAAAGCTAATATTCATGAAATAAATGGCACAATAAAAAGACTTTTTGGTCACCTCAAGATCACCTAATACTATTGCAAGTTTTTAAGGAGGGATTTAAATGACATTATTTCCATGCCTTGGACTAGGCTCAAAGTGTGATGAGATGGTGTTTTTAATCCCAAAACTTCCCTAAAGGGGATGGATGGGAGAGCATGCACATACGTCTCTTTTCATTAAAACACACAATCAACAAGCAAGTTTGTAAATGATTGAAGTGAAGTTAATTTTATTGCACCAAATTTAAAGTTTTTGATTATATTCATTATTATCCCCTTGGCTTTAATAAGTGCAAATGGAAATAATTGTAAACCACCCAAAAAGAAGTTGTTTCTCTTAATCCCAAAAGTTTCCTAAAGATGATAGATGGGAGAGCATACACGCACAACTCCATATTTACTCAAAAAATATTAGACTAAATAAATAATGAAAACAAAATGCAAAAAATTTGAAGTGTATTAAATTTTATAGGACTAAACAAAATGTGTGGCAGTGTTCTTTTATCCCCTTGGATTTAAGTTGTGAACTTTGAAAGAAACCATAAAAACACTTTAAAAAGTTTTTTTAAACACCAAAATGAAGGATTCTTAGTTTTTTTTAGACATATAAATAAAGTGTAAAAAGACTAATTTATATTTAAATGGTTTTCTCCAAATAGGTCCCGCCAAGAAAAAATTAGAACTTCATTTAGTCTTGAAACTTATTTATCAAATGAGACAAGCAACTTTGAAGGGTAAAATCTGTCGACCTGAAGGGAAAACCCCACAAATAAAACATATTAAGTTAGGCAAAGGTTAGAAAAAATCACAATAAAAAATTAAATTATAAAAAAAAAAAAAAAAAAAAAAAAAAAAAACCAAAAAAAAAGCCTACCTATGAAATATGCAAATAACAAATTAGAAGGTTAAAAACAAGAAAACCAAACATAAAAATCATAAAAAGATTTAGTCAGTAATTTAGCCATAAATTTTAAAATATACATCCATTTTTTATGAATGTTTTGGAATTTATTTATAGGTGGAAGTTTTACCTCTCTGTAAACATTCAGGTCAAACCAGTGAATACCAAAAAATGTATTATCTCTTTACTAACCATTTTTGTTAGAAAATTAATAAATAAAAAGTGACAGTCACTAAAAGAGTCATAACGTTTAAAATACAAATTAGATTTTAATGAAATTTTGAGAAAATTAATATAAAATTGGTAAGAACATACTATAAATTTTTTAAAAAACAATAATAAATATATTAAAAATTAGAGCTATTTTAACATCCATTTTTGTTCAAAGATGTGGGGTACACAATCATGTCCCATCAGGCATGTCATTTATGATCAAGGAATTTGACAAAGAGAGGAGGTTAAATCAAGTGTCATTCCATAAAAATATGAAATAAACACAATAAAATACTAACATATCTAAGTCTAGATCTTAGGGGGACCTTAATGAATAAACAACAGTTGAAAACCCAACTAAAATGCAAAGAACAACCATCTTTACCTTCCTTGAGAGCTCCAAATGATTTATTCATTTGGATTACTTGGTTTATACATAACAAGTATTCATCAATGACATATGGCTAACATCATCTCCTCTATGAATTATTGCCTTGATTGATATGGCTTGGCTCAATTTCAACTTTATAACACTAGGCTTTTAGCTTCATAAATCTATTCATGCATTATAAATCTACTTTGATTGAGCTCCATAAATGAAGAGCTATAGGATTGATTTTATAGGATTTCAAATCCCTTATAATGGGTTAAATCTAACCATGGTTGAGTTTGGCATATTTATAAAATATTCTTTTGAATATTTTCCAAAAGTGACAACTCACAAAGGTAATGAGTGTGTTCTAGAATATTCTAAGATGCTCTTGATTTTTTTTTTAGTAATTGATTTAATTGATTTATCAGCTCATGGGTGAACTCAATTAGGATTTAAAATTGATTTAACTTGATAATTTATTTTTATTAGGGTGTGTGAATTAATTAATTCTTTTTAGGCATTTGGTCATTTGTTTGATTTTGATTAATTCAATATGTGTATTTGCCTTATTTAATTGATTTAATAGGCCAAATTGATTTAATGCAAGTTTATAAATCCAAATTTTAGACTAATAAATTTTTTTGGATAGGTATTCAATGATCAACATGAATTGATCTAAAGTTAGATATGAAGACATTGGTAGAAAAGTTTACATGTCTTCAATTTCTACCATCATCGTAGAGTAACTCAACATGTTATAGTCATTACCTCAAGGCTTTCTACATCCTAATCTAGTAAGCCCATAAAAGATTAAGAATGTGATGTTACTAATCGACACTCAAAGGCCACAATTCAAGGGCATTCCATATCAAAATACCATAGCCATATTCCAAATCCTTCCATGTACAAATCAAAACCATCCACATCTAACATTAAGAAGAAATATGACCTTATAGAATAGTTTGAGAATACCCCTACATAAATTTCCATATTGGATATCTTATGAATGTCCTATGATCATAAGGACATATTACACCAAACCCTCCAACAATCAAAATTCCCTACCGATATGGACCCATCATAATTATAAACATTGGTAGGATATTTTCCCTTGAGTTAAAAAATCACCTTTGGTCACAATGATATTTCAACAGCAAGGCCATCCCATAATAATCTTATCTACATAGAGGTGATTATTTACAAGCACAATATTGAGTGAGTGTTCATAAAAAATGGGTTAGCATTAAAATTTTACACACTCAAGCTAGTCAAACACCTTAGGTATTTAGAATTAGACATGAAATCAAACATAATTAGCATAAAGGCATATGATAATGCCAATAAATAATCATATGGAACTATTTATATTCCCATCATTAATTGGAATGCCACATATCAAAACCTATTTTATGTCCTTGACATTGAGATATGTTATAGCCTCTTTATCAATCATCTATGGATTCATTCCATGCACACCATTCCTTCCACTTTGCACTAATGTCTCAAACTATCACACTTTGATATGGAAGTCAAAATACTTGGTGATACATATCCTTATTAATATTTAAATATGTTGTAGGTTCAATATCACAATTCCCATAATTATCCCATTGTAGAGTATAACCCTAAAAAGGATAAAAATGTGCTTCCAAGTCCTAAATCATCATACACTCATCTAGACAACCTTCCACCCACATCTAATAATCCTCATCTAAAAACATCCACACACTTCATAATCAAAGATTGACGTTCTAGAGAATATGACTAAAAGTGATTTCCATATTGTGAAACTTCTACTATCCTAAAAAATTTATGGCAGGCCCAACATGGTGTGGCCAAAGAAAGCTGATTTGTATAAAGTAAGTTTTAATTCATTTTCTAAGAAAGGTCTTTTCAGTAGTGAACATATAAAATATTCTAATAATTCATGGTTATATGGTGATTTATTAGATTCAAGCTATGAAAATAATAAGTATCCTATCCCTATTAAGATGTTAGAAAAGGTAGATTACAAAGGTAGAGGCTTGTGAGGAAATGAAAAAGGAATTATTAAGTCCATCCCATCTATGAAATATGAAATAAATCAGGGCATTGAATATAAATCACTTGGAGGGGACTCCCATGATCTTGAAAGTGATACAATGATGATGTCTAATGATGAATTTCCTAACAACGACACATAGTCAATTTATAGCATCAACAATGAGCTTGTTGATATATTTTTTGACACCATTATTGTCCTAACCCATTCCTTTACACCTTCATTACCCCAAATTTATTGACTGGGACCAACATGATCACCCACATTTGGATGTTTTTATAATGATGAGGCAATTACATATTTTTTGGGGCTTAGAGATGATTTCCTACTTGGGGACTATAAGAAAGGTTTTGAAAACAATTTAGTATTTGTTACATACTTTAGGAAGTAGGTGGATTTCCTTAGTCAAGGAAAAAAATAAAATAAAAAATTAATATCTTTTGGTGAAACCTTTATGAGGCAATAATGAACAATAAAAAAAATTAAAAATAAAGATGTACATGTTCATTGGTGAAAACCTTTATGAAGTGCCAATGGAAGGGGAATTTAAACCTCTCCATAAGGGAGCATAGAATCCTAGAAGTCCCCATATCATCTTCAATTCAAATATTAGTCCTAAGGAGTGATGCACATTTGAATAGTTCATCCATGATTTTATGCAATTATTCAATGATCCATTGCTATAAATTAAGAATTATTATTATTCTTATATGGGTTGGTTTGATGAACTAATTGGGCCAAAATCAAAGGAACGCTATCAATTCCATTAAGTACCTACATTTTTTGAGGATGGTTCTATATTACTTGTGGAAGACACCTTTGATATCAACCTTGATATTAAGGATAATCCATTCATCATTGATTTTGATGCCTCTCTCATTGAAGATGAGTGTGATATCATTATCATCATCATCAAGGATTTCATTGATATTTTTTCATGGTCTTATTTTGACATATCTAGATTGGATCCATCTTTATTTTTCCACCATCTTATAGTGCATTTGGAAGCCAAACCAATCAAACAAATATGATAGAAGATACATATGTGTATTACCATTTTGGTCAAAAAGGAAATCAAATTTTTTTAGAAGCTAGGTTCATGAGACCTATTGATTATTCATAATGAATATCCAACATTTTCCCTTTCAACAACAAACCCTATGAATCTACATTTACACCAATTTAAGAGAATTAACAAATCCTATTTGAAGGATGATTTCCCATTGCTCAACGTTGATAATATTATCAAATCCACAACATTATATGAGATGTTATCACTTATGAATGGATTTTATAGATATAATCAAATTAATATAACACTAGAAGATCATTACAAAATTTCATTCACCAACCCATGGGGAACATTTTTTTATCTAGTGATACCTTTTGGTTTGAATAACTTTAGTGCTACTTATCAGAGAGCCATGACTGCTATCTTCCATGACATGATATATGACATTGTGGAATATTATGTGAAGAAAATCCTTGGAAATTAAAAAATAATATCATAAAATCCAATAATTTGGTGCATAATCTTTGAATGGATTTGAGAATATAAAGTATGCCTCAATCCTAAGAAATGTGTCTTTAGCATCACATCTAGAAATGCGGGTTTCATTATCTCTAGGATAGGTATTAAAGAGGAGTCTAATAAGGTTAATGCCATAATATAAATGATTCCACCATACAATCTAAAATAAATACATAGATTTCAATGATTTTTTTGTGATTCACTAATTCATTTCATAGCTTGCAGACCAATGTCATCCCTTGACACAACTCTTGAAAAAGGTCACTTCATTCCAATGGATCAAGGATTTTAAGGAGGTGTTTGACCAAATAAAATAATATTTATATAATCCACATATTTTAGACCCTACAACTCTAGGAAAACCATCATTACTTTACATATCAGATGCTCGGCATGCCTTCGAGTTACTTTTGTCTCAACACGATGAAAATGGTAAAGAAAGAGTAGTTTAGTACATAAGAATAAAATTGGTATCATACAAACATAATTGTTTACCTCTTTAAAATGCATGTTTACTAGTAATTTTCACCTCCAAAATGTTAAGACACTACATGGTCAATAATCAACCCATCTTCATTGTAAAACTCAATCTACTCTAGAATTTTCTATCCAAAGAAAAATTATCAGGTCATATGGCCAAATGGATTATTCTCCTGAGTGAATTTGACATTAAATACACCAATAAAAAATATATTAAAGGGTATGTCCTTGTTGATCAATTAGTATAAGATCCAGTAGCTGATACACAACCATTATCCATTAAAAAATAAAAATAATGGAATCTCTATTGTGATGGGTTATTCACATCTTGCGGCTTAGGGGTAGGTGTTTTGTTTATAATACCACAAGGAGATATTATCTATAAGTATTTTTACATCATATTCCTATGTATAAATAACATTGTAGAACATGAGGCCCTTCTTGCATGACTTCACATTACCATCCAATGAGACATTCATCACTTTTTAGTCTTCGATGATTCTCACTTAATCATCAACCAAGTAATCAATCAACATAAAAAAAAAATTGAAAAACTCATGCCATATAAATCCATGGTAGATATCATTAAGAAATATTTTGAGAATATATAATTTTTGCAAGTATCAAATTCTAAGAATAAATCAACATATGCTTTGGCTACTATTGGTTCACTTCTATAAATGTCTTTTGATATTCATTAGTACCATATCTTGATTGAAAAACTCATTATATATGCATATGATCATCCAAAATCTAAAATGTATGTGAGATCATTGGTCCCAATGCATGCTGGTATAATAATATTTGCATATACATTCATGATCATATCCTTTCAAAAGACTTATCATGTAACCAACATAAATCCTTCATCCATAACACATCATGATATAACTTGGTGGAATGCTCTATTATAGAGATTATGATGGAATACTCTTTTTTATTTAAATACGGGAGAGAATGATTTATTCATAAAATAAGTGAATGATAGTATTTGTAGTGCCCATAATAGTGGAATGATATTTGATAAGAAGATTCTTCAAACATGATACTACTAGCCAACTATGAAAATTGATGCATGTGCCTATGCTAAAATGTGTGTTTATTTTATTAAGCATGATGACTTGATTAACCCTTTATGATAATCATTGTAGGAAATTACAACTCCTTGGACATTTTCAATATAGGGACTTGATCTCATATGGAAGATAAACCCCACTTCATCTAAAGGTTATAAAGACATCTTAATTACTATCAAGTATTTCATAAAGTTAGTTAACGCAATAAAACTCACTTATGTATCTCAAAATAAAATATCCAAATTTATTTTTAATCATATCATTTTTCAATATGGAATCTGATCCAACATCATTTTTGATAATGGAAAATCTTTAAAAAATAAAGACATTAAATCCCTATGTTCTCAATTCCATATCTGACATAGATGGTCCACTCAATATCAATGGCCAAGCTTAGCCATCCATCAAAAACATCCTTAAAATACTAAAAATAAATATTAATTATGTTGGTTGCAATTGGAATTTAAAACTATTTCCTCCCTTCTGGGCTTACTGAACCAACATCTACACTTTGACAGGTGTTACACCATATTCCCTAATATTTAGATCATAATTAATCCTTCCTATTGAGATCAAGTTATCTTCCATATGTATTTCATTGTAATATGTTGTTGATGATGAGGATTATAGGTTTTCATGACTATAAGAGGTATACCTCCTGCACGAAAGAAGATTTAAAGTACTAAATCATCTCAAGGCTGATCAAAACAAGATGCAACATAGCTATAAAAAGAAAAGTAAATATCGAGAGTTTAAATTTGGTGACTATATTCTTAAGTAGAATTAAAGGACCACAAACATAGAGTGAGAAAAGAAAGGCTAGGTTCATACATCATTACTACTAATTATGGTTTAGGAGCATATAGATTGGAAAAAAAGAAGGAAAAGAGCTTGATGAGCCCATGAAAATCATGCAAATCAAGTGTTTCCATGTTTGACATCCATCCAAAAAATTAAATAAATAACTAAAAAAATAAAAGGAATTAAAATAAAAAATTAAAATCAAATGTCAGAAGAGAAATAATTCGCCCAAAGGTGAAAATCATTTTATGGCATCTTGGATAAGTACCATGGTGAAAAATAAGTTTTTGGTACCATATGTCAGGTCCATTATAAATGAGTACCCATGTGTTTGGGGGTAGGTCCACATCCTTGCACATCCCTTAATTTAATCCATATCATTATCCAACAAACCCTTTTTCATTTTATTTTTGGTAGTGATTTACAACTACTATAGGGTACAATAGGTTTTGATAGATTAGAGCATGATAGAGTCTTTGCAGTAGGATTTTAGAGTGACACAAGAGGCAAGTTTCATGTCTTGTGATACTTAGAGAGATTCCTTTTGGATTTATCCATTCATTCATCCTTTATATCCCACATCCCTTTACACATCTTCTATTAGAATTGGTTTTCCCTTTGTTAGTAGATTTTTAATACATCTTAAAAATTCCCTTGTATATATTTAATCTAAAAATCTAAAACCATTTGATAATCGAAGATCCAAAAAATTGAAAAAGGTCAAAAATCTCAAAAAGAGATAAATCCTCAAAATAAAAAAAACATCATAAAAATCTAGAAAATATAAAAAAGTGATATAAATCCACATAACCTAGAGTTTTTGTGTTCACTCTTATTTAAGTTAGGTTTCAATCCTTAATCAGGTTTGAATCAAATCCTAGTCAGTCCATGATTCATCTAATCCAAGCTCATATATTTCACCCTATTTGGGGTAAGTCAAATTATACAACATATTTTTTCAGATATTTTCTTGATTCATTCCCTTGCATGTATCCTTACTTGAGTCCACCATTTAGTTATCATATCATTGAGCCCTCACACATGGATTTTGATTTAGTTTAATTGTAAAAATTCATTCTATTAATTTTGTTTTTGGGTTTGTGTGTGGTTATTTTCTTACATATTTGTTTACTTTTCTTATTATGGCTTGACTTAATCCATATGTGTCAATGAGGTTATTATGGCCTTTTCATATCATGGTGATTTTTTATGCTTGAACTTGAGTCCATCCATCGACATATGGGCATAGTAGATCATGGCCTTTCATATCATGGTGTGTTATTAGAATTTATTTATTAGATTTAGGGCTAGTCCTTATGTACATTATGACTTGGTCATCATGATGTTATATCAGGGTGCATATCATTATATGCTACATCAAAAATTAGGTTGTAAAGTATATGAGGTGGCTTGCTAAAATGATAATGTATTCTTATTGAAAAATTATATTCAAACCTTAACATCCAATTTCAAATCCATTCAATTCATCCATATTTGAATAATAAAATTCAAATAAAAATGAATCATTATCTATTTATCATCATCATGCCTCCCATTTTAGGAGAAATAATTGGCTTGAGGTCTATTTAGACTATGTAGGGAACACTTAGTTACATGCAGTTTTTGATTTAAGATTGACAAGTCTTATATTAATTATTAACATTAATTTCCATTATCATCTCTAATAGTTTCATCCCATTCCTCCATAATAAATTATTCACTCCATCACTTCCAATCAATACCCACCATTGTATCCCTTTTAGCATATCAATCTCATTTAATCACTCATCCAGCTTGTCAGTCTCTTTTTAAAAGCTTATTGATATCCATACTCATGCCATGCATCCATCTCTACCTATCCTTTACTTTAATGTTATTTTATAAAGCCCTTTTACATATTCCATTCCATTTCCATCTCCAAATAAACCATTTGATCTGCATTTTGGCTCATCATCTTCTTTACCATAAATTTTTTTGTAAAAAAATTAGTTGATAATGATACCACTTGCTTCTTCACTCTCCCATCATCCTTTTTGTCTCCTTATTTCACTCCTTTGCTCAGTCATTTCCATTTTTCCCATGTTTTTCCTTATCTTTCATTTTCCTCACCTTTCCATTTTCTCCTTGGTTTACTTTAGACCTCTTTCCACTACTTTCATTTTCTTCCACATCCCTCATCATGTCATTCACTTGAATAATAACATAAATTCCATTAAAAATGCATTCAAACACCTAATATACCTATTTTTCATCTCCATCCTTTCACCCCCATCTTCTACATTTTGTATTTCATCTAATTTCTCTATTTAATTTCATTTTTATCATCTTCCCTAATTTGACGTGGTTTACTTTACAAGTTTCATATCAATATTTATTTAAAGCAACAAATCCTTTAAAGTTATTTATCCTTTGATAATCCATATATAATTACCATTTTCTACTTATTTGAGTAAGCACTTTTACTCAACACTACCTAGTTATTCATACTCGAAATCATCCATTTATCTAAGACCTCATTATTGTCTTAATCCTATTTCATGCATATTAACATTAAAAATAAAGATGCGGTCACTATATTTTAGATTTTTTACATACATGCTTACCTATGTCCTTTGCTTCTTGCTTCAGTACATGAAATTTGATTAGGTTCATTCTTAATACATCTACATCTTGTATCTCAATGTTTCTACATGTTTTGTATGGGAATATATTATTCTTATTATCTTTCACTAATTACTCTCTTAGCATCAAGGACAATTTTATTTTCATGCCATGCCATGGTATATAATATTATTAGTGACTTTGGTCCATTTATGTAATGAGATCTCTACCCTTTATGCTGAAATAAGCTCATACTTCTTGTGTGAACTTGATTTATTAAATAACTCATAGGTCAAGGTGGCAAGATAAAGTCCATATCTAATCCATATTCATACCATTTTTATACCTCAATAACTCATCAAATCATTCTTAAAATAATTATTTCATCACATTGTGGCATCCTTGTGTGCATTTTTTTGTAGCTTATTCATTCTTTAAAAAGTCATTATACCATTGCACATACATTTGCATCAACCTATCACACCTTTCAAATATCCATAAATGTAATCATTCATCATTTCTTGAAATCACATAAATCCTAAACCAATGATTGGAATCCAAGCTTACAAGTTTTTTCAAGATATTTAATTCCTTGATCTACCTTGTTTGGGGAGAATCAAAGTGTGTAGCTTATATCGAGATGTATCTTTCCCAAATTTTCCCTTCTTGGGGTAAATAAATTAATCATCATCATAAATTCAAAGTAAGAAAGAATTGTCTCAAGTGAGTTAATATCTTCCCTCGGTTAATTTCATCCATTCATTCATCACATTAATATTCATACCTCCCTAACGGGATAGCTACTTTAACCTAAGGTCCCTTCAAACTATATAGGAAGCATTTAGTTATATGGGGTTTTTGAAGTTAGCTCAACCATTTTTAATTCTTATTCCCATTCCCATCATCATCTATCTCATTATCTCATCCCTCCTTCCTCCTAAATTTATCTTTTGAAATTAACTTTACTTTCATCATCATATCAAAATTATCATTTAATCCTAGGGCATCCATGTGTGCTTGGTTTTTATATGATTTTTTTTTTTGAAAAGTAGCTATACCATCGTCACATATGTCTACATCAAACTATCATATATCAACCTCCATGAACATTATGTATATCATCATTAATCTATGCAATAGTTTAAATCCTTGATCTATGCATGAAAATCAATAAAAAATTATTAGTTATCCATCTAAGCTAATATATAGCTCTCTACTTGGGGTATGTCAAGCTTGTAGATCATCATCGAGATAGGTCATTTCCAAATTATCCTTGCTTGGGAAAAGTTAAGCCCAAATTTGTTTTTGGGATATTTTCCCCAAGTCCTCCATGTTTGGGGCAAATCCAAGTGTGAACTTATCTTAGGATGTATCCTTCCCAAAATCTACCCTACTTGGGGCAAATACATTCATCATCAACATAAATCAAAACATGAAAGCATTATTTAGAGTGGTTTAATATGATTCATAGGTTAATCTCATATAATTATTATCACATACTACATCTTAACCCCTATTTATTAATTGCTCACTCATTGATTCTTCCATTTTAGCTTCTTTCTCTCTTTTTCAAGAGCCCATTTTTATTGTTCCTCCCCGCATGTCCTCTTGAGGGGGCATCATCCATCACATTATTTCATCATTGGTGTATAATTTTTTGTCCACCATTTCTTAGTTTTTTATTTATTTAAAAAGCTGATACTCTATTCATCATGTCTCACAATGCCTTCTCAAAGAGGGGAAAAATGTATACATTTAAAATTGAATACTTTATGACAATTTTAACTAATTAGTATTCTATTTGCATTAACATTCATAGCCTTCACTATTAATCACCCCTTAGCCAATTAAGTTATTTATTCTATAGCCATCTTCAATCCCCTAAAATTTTCATCGTATTTCATTAGTTAATTAATCTAAGTTATTTAACTAATCCTTCCCTAATTCTATAGATTTTTAATATCCATAATGATCAAAATACAAAAATAAAATAATCCCCACACCATGACATCATATTCCACCCATTTCCACTTTCAAAATTCTAATGATGCCATAGACTTCACCTATCCCCCATCATCTAAATTTTATAATCTAAAGATTTATTTTTACAAATTACAATGATGTCAAAGTCTTTGCCTATCACCCATCATTTAGATTTTATAATCCAAATATTTTCTCTCCAAATTTATTAATCCACCTAAAATCCCACTAACCTACACTCAAGTTACATAATCCCATTTAATCCTCCATGGGCCCAAGGTCCCCACCTATTACCCAATCCTAATATTCCCACTTAGTAATTTAATAATATCTCATAAATTCAATCATCTGTTGGAGAGTGTGTTATCATTGATGTTAAAGGATGATGTCATGTATACACTAAAGACATTATAAATGACAAAGTGATAATATGATGGTGAATATTGAGCATGTTTCAAGACTTGAGAGATATTGAAAAGGTAAGAGAAGATGTTTCTAAGATGTAGAATCCTTTATAAGAGTTTTAGGGAATCTTGAGAGCATGGCATAAGTGAATACAACATACTGATGATGATTTGAGATTAATAGAATAAGGTTCCAAGTTATTTTAATATCC
>JARHVA010009002.1:70000-97500 GCA_037957365.1 Torreya grandis
CTAAAATCAAGGTATTATATATTTTGAAAATGCTTTTTGCAAGATCAGTTTGGTCTTTGATATGAAGAACATGTCTAATTCTTGAAAGACAATGATATGAGGGTCTAGTGTCTACAAACCCTAACATGAATATTCATGTTGATAATAACTCAGTTATGATATATGGATCTATATTTTCTTTAGGTGAATGTTATGAAATGTTTCTTTACATTATTTTCATGCTTTTGATGCATGTTTGAGTGCAAAGTAGTGTCCAAGATGACAAGTTTAGGACAAGGGTTTGTGAATCAAAGATTGGTCTTCAAGACCAATGCCATTATGGTAGAGAGTTATTTTCTATGGTGTTATAAGAGTGAGATTAAAGTTTTTGTATTATATGAAGATAATAGTGGTTTGAAGGTGATTTATGTTCTAAGTTTCTCATTTAGAATCTTGACTCTATGTAGACAGAGTTTGAAGAATGTTATATGTAGTTTAGATTACTATTCTTTGCCATAAAGATGAGATGATCAATGAGAATAAAGATGATATTATGATCATTTATTTCTTGTGATCATGTTATATATACCCTAAAAAAAAATGAAGGAGTTCACTATATTATGAAGGTGAGAGTTTCCTCTAGCATCATCTTTTTGAGTAAACTTGCATGAAGGAGGTTACTATATTACTCCATCAGAGTTGTTTCATTGTGTTGAGTCTTCCTTGATGTCATGGTTACCACATAAGGCCATAAGAGGCTATTTTGACATATTTAAATCCATAAATATATTCAGTGATCTGATATTGACAAGAAGTTCTAAATTTACATGAAGATAGAGTTTGAGTTGTTTTCAAGAGTTGTCTTTGGGTTTGTGCCTTGTAGATGATTTTTTTAGAAATAGGGAATGATCTAAATATCATTGAATTATTTAGTTTAATTATATGAGGGTTTTATTTTACATTTTGTGAAGTTTTTCATGCCTATTTGAGGTGGTTGTATTGACTCAAGAGGTTAGTAATAAGCAAGAAGGTGTAGAACCGTGCTGATTAGGTCTCCATGAGACCTATTAGTTGTATGAGGCCTAATGGTGCATTATACAAGGATATTAGTGTTGTAAAGAGATAAAGTGAAGTGTTTTCTAAGATTAAATATGAATTAATATTATTCAAAGAGATGGTTTAATCCATGATGAGACATAAGAATTATAAGTAGTGATAGGCCTAGTATGCGCTAATGATGTGTTGAGAAAACTTAAAAAAAGAGCATGATCATAGGGGAAGCATTGCTACACCATGAATAATAAGTTATCTGATTTAGTAGAGTTGAGACTAATTACTAAGGGTTAGGTTGAAAGGAAAAATTCCTATAAATTTTTATGTAAACCCAGTGGTTGGGATGTTTTGTTAGAAGATGCCATGTGTCGTATCAAGCATCAAATACTTGAAGAATTTTTTTGAAAATTTGTGAAGCCTGTTTGAAGGTATACAAATGAGTTATATATTTTTTGATTTTTAGTTTCAAGTATACATGGATTTAGGCAGAGATAACTCAAAATGGTTTGAGAAACATGCATGGACATAGGGGGAGCTAGTATGTTTGAGCTTTCTAGGTTATAAAACCCACTTTGTCATTAATGTCAAAGGGGGATAAAGAGAAGTTATTTCCATAAATGAAAAATGGGATATTTTTAGAGAGTGTGTTTTCATTGAATTAAAAATATGATGTCATATGCACATTTAAGACAAGCTAAATGAAAAAGTGATAATATGATGGTGAATGTTGAGCATGTTCTAAGACTTGAGAGATATTGCAAAGGTAAAAGATGTTGCTAAGATGTATAATACTTAAAAATTTTTTTATGGAAGCTTGAGATCATGGAATTAGTTCATATTAAATTTTTATGATTATTTGAGATCAATACAAGAAGGTTCCAAGTACTTTCAATATCCAAGATTGACTAATGATTCTAGACATAATATGTATAAAGACCTAGTGAGGTCCAAATGAAGGGTTAAATTGAGTTTACAAGGTTTTTAATCTCATGTGAGTATGGATTAAGGTGTGATAGGGTGGTTCAAAGTTGTTGACCAAGTTTCAGGTCTTGAGGAGGAAGACAAAGCAAAAAATAATGTTAGAAGGTTTCAAGCCTGTAAAGGAAGTTGAGATGCTCACTGACACATGTAGAGTTTTCATGGTGACTTAAGAGATTTTGAGTAGTTTTTTAAGGGTCTTAAGAATCTTATATAATTATTTTATAGAGAAATTAAGTCTTCAACTTTATTAATAAACATTAACAAGGTAAGGAAGTTTTTATGCTTGTAAACCCTCATAATGGAGTGATTAGAAAGATGTGAATGGTTTTTGCTTAGATGGATTGTTTGATCAATTTTTATGACTTTATGTTGTATAAGACTCCTACATGCAGCTATAGGTGGTAGTAGTGTGTCAGACTAGTGAGCAGAAGTTCCAAAAAATGATTATTTTTGAAGATTTTGTTGTTATAGGAAGGGTTGACTGAGTCAATTCATAAAAATTGATAGAGGATGAAGGAAAATAATTTTTATTGATTTACATGAATTTATTTTTGATATAAATAGTCTCTATTTCAATAATTTTGGTCAATAAATTTGACCTATTACTAATCTACAGATAGTGAAAATAATGAGTAATAACCAGGCAAAGTGAGAACCTATTTACGGATGATGTGCAAGTGACTAGAGATGGATAAAATGGTTTGGGGTATTTTTTAAATACATATTACTCATGTTACCTTGGTTTTAAATTGGTTTTGGTACTCATACATATACTAGAAGATGCTCCCAAATTGGCTTGTCTAAGTGAAAGTGAACAATGAAAGGTTGAGTTCAAATATTGATCTATATATTCCTTATATATATTATAAATTTATGTATGTGTGATTTAATTTTATATAATGATGTTTAGGGATAACTTAGTGGATTTTAATATCAATTAATTTTTTTCACAAGTGTTAGTAGTCATGTTCACTATGACTGTGTTTTGAGATAAAATGATAGTTCTAGGTGTACTAGAGTAAGTGATGTGTTTGAAGTCCTTATTGCCTAGATGGTGGTAATAAAATATTTTGGTGATATTTTTGAATAATCAGATATAATTTATTATTATTTAATTAATATTTAAATTGATTTTAAATATTATATAAATTCATGATTACATGACTAGTTTTTGAAGTCATTGACAGTCTTGAGAGACTTAGTGTCAAAGGTGTTTATAATGAATTATGTCTTGAGTAATTATGATTAAAGTGAATTAATATGTTAAATATGTATTTTAATACCACATTTATTTATTCTTAGATCATGGTTGTGACCATATTATTGTGGATAAGTCAATGTTTGTTGACTGGGTGTTGGCAATATTTGGTGGCTCTAAGTGAGCTTCTTGCAGAGAAGGTTTAGTGGTTGCAGAAGTTGGTTTGAAGAATATAATAAGATTTATTATGACAATTATATAATAATGTGTCTTTAAATTTTATTTTTTTCCATATTTTATTTTAAAAAAGTGTGTTTGTAATTCAATGTTCATGATTGTATTTATGTATGCATTTGTAGCTCTAAGTTGTGAAATTATAGAAGCATTCTTGAGGCCTATTTGTTTTTTTGATGATGTTTTATGAAAATGGAGAGATTTTTTAAGTATTTAATTATATATTTTATGTGATTTTATCCTATGGTCATATGTAAAGTTGACTATTAGCTTCAATTCTATGAAACAAATTTTTTGTGTAAGAAGACCTAATTGATAGGTTCAAGGTGAGAAATGGAATTCTAGGTAGTAAAAAACCAATTTGAGACTATAATGTGTATATTAAATTTATATGTGATTTTTTAAAATCTTTTTCTTAAGCTAAAGATGGCCCACTGAGTTCAAGGGTTACGTGCGCCTTGAAGAAGGGCTAATTTCAGTAGGTCTTTGTTAGGCCTAATTGAGTTTTAACCTCTATAGGTTATAGAAAACCTATGGAGTGTATATTTATAATATTTGAAGTATTTATGGAACTATTTAAGTTTTATACAAGTCGTTTAATGATATTTTTTGACCAAGATGGGTTAGATGAAGAGTGTGGTATAAAGGCAAGGCCTAATAGGCCTATTTGAACTAGGCATGTGAGTGTGGACATAAATAAAGGAAATATCTCAATAAAGGAGAATATGTAGGTAATTTAGTACCATAATATGGTGAATAATATTTTTCAATCATATATTATCAAGTTAATGTAGGTGGACACATAATTCATAAGACTTAATGAGCCTAAAGGAGGCATATTGAGCGAGTGAGCCCTATAAGTTATTTGAGTGAGAGTGAATGGAAAGAGTACAAAAAAGGAAGTAATAATAAATTAAAAATTCATAAATATGTGTTAAATATTATAAAATATTCAAGGTATCTATGTTTGTGCTTTTTTGCCTATGGGTTGGATCCTCCTTGCAAGTTGGAGCTTGCAGAAGACTAGTTAGGTTGGTGCTCAACTAGGTCAGGGTTGGTGCTCCTTGTGAAGTGGGTGATTCACTAAATTTTTAATCTTTTAATTATATAATAGTATTCAATGTTCATGTTCTAGTGGGTTTTATCCCCCAAGAGGGTTTCTCACATAATCTCTTTGTGTTATCTTGTGATGTACTTGTGTGATTGGTTGATTATGTATTGATCTCTTATATACATTAAATATCTCCAACGTAATACTCCACCATTGATCTCTAACCAAGGTCAATTAATCTCATTAATCAAACCGAATATATAAATGGATCCATTTAGCTTTATTTACACTAACCTTGAATTATAAAATGAAGTCTATCTAAACACCATATTATAAAATATTAAATAATAATCAAGCCAATAAATAAAGCATAAAGTTATCAAGGAGAAGTGATAACGAATTGTCAATGCTCTTCATCAACCATTTTCAACTACAATCACAATCAATCTAAGCAACATACACTATAAAAAAAAGTAAGTGAAGGTACATTATTTGGAATTTAATTATTTACTTATTTACTTCTTATTATATATCTCATTTTGAGTACACTTTCATAATATTTTGTAATTGTTTAATTTTTTTAAATTTATAACCTCAATAATAATATTTATTTTTATGTTGTAATGGTAATTGAGATTCATGTTGCACTAGGTGCCATGTGTAGACTATCTACTTATTGTAATTAAGAGACAAAAACAATGGCAGATGATTGTAAGTATTATCATTATAGATGATAGATGCATCGGTTGGACTAATTATGGATGCCAACAATATCATCATGAATGTCATATATGCATTGGTTAGACCAATGAGGCCACTTGATCTATGTGTATTATAGTAAAATTATATTATCATTTTTTTATGTGGTTGTATCCCCTCATTATAAATAATTTTAAACCTTGAATCATGAGCCAAAATATGTTTTGAAGTTATTTATGTACATTTGTAATTGTAAAATATTATGTAACCAGCTCCTATTCCCCACCCACACATAATTTTATACATACACCAAACCTATTATGTAATGGAACCCCCATAACTAAAGTATGTTATAATAGGATATTAGTTTATGTATGTCATGGCACAAGTATGAAATTTATGTTATTAATCCCAGTTGCACTTTTTTGTGTGTAATTATTTTGTGATATGCCTTGCACATAATATCAAATGTGAAAATGTGGTTGTATTATGATTTTGATGGAACCCCTCACGTGTAAATGTGGTATAAATTAACTTTCATTATTTAAGTATAAGATGTCTAAGTTAAATTATTGTTGTGTAGTGATGTGTTGAGTGGTGTAACCCTACATTGATGTTATAGTCAGTAAGCTCTTATGTAAGTGTAGGGTTTGAGGGTGGAGTATAAATATTTCTATATTAGTTTGAACTAGGTTCCAAGCTATAAATTTTATCTTCTTGTATGTTAAAAATCCACTTTTCTCCTTCACATGAGGTAGCCAATTAAATATTTAGGTGTGTACAACATGAGTGCCACATGCACCATGAGATCTTCACATGTAATGGTTACCTTATGAATTAGATATTCATTTATACTTGGTTTTCTATCATGGGTTAATAGTTTTGTGGAATTGTCTTGCATGATTTGCATGTTAGTCTAGGTTTATGCTTGGGGTGATATTATCTTGTGTGATTGCATTTATGATCATTAATATTTTAAATATTAGTATAAATTGATTAATTAATATTTGTTGATTAATATATCTTGGGATTAGGAAGTGATAATTAAATTATTACATTTAATAATCTTTCTAATTAATGTTAGAAATGCATAAAGATAATTGAAAATTATGTTTTAATAGGAAAGCAGAAAAAAATTAGAAAGAGATAAAATTAAGAAATAAAGGTAAAATAAAAAATGAAATAAAATAGTAATTAAATATTTAAAAGAATAATTCATAAAAATAATAAAGTAAAATAAAATCAAAAATCAAAAATAAATTTTAAAATAAAATTAAAGGCTATGCCTATTTTAGGTAGTAGAAAATTAAGAAGAAAGGGGGAGAATCATCATCATAAGTAAGGTCTGAGAAAAAAAATAAAGGAGAGAGAAGAAAAGGGCATAACACAAGGGGAAAGGAGAAGACAAAAGAAATCCACATAGTATCATTTCAGGTAGGCAATGCTTTTCAAATCTATATATGTAATATTATTAATTTTTAAAAATGTAAATGCATTTGTGTGATGTATAACTGTAATAATTGATTAGATGCTACCTTATCCTAACAATTGTTACATGTGGTAATTTATATTAGAGCATAAATAGTGATATGGAAGTATAATAATATTATAAAATACCTTATAATATATCATAAATAAAAAGCATCTTAATTTCCACATCATATTATAATGGATCAATATTATATAGATAAATAACAATAATTATAATAAACCAATGTTGCATATAGGGAGATTTGTTTGTTGTTTTAAGAGACACACTAGGAGAACTTGGTAAAGATTTATTGAAGGACCCAATAATATGGTGTAGTTATATTTAGTGATGAATATTTAATAGTATTTGTATGTAAGGAATCACTACATGATAATAAGTTTAGCATCAGTACTCTTATTTAGAGTTCCTAGTTATATTCTTGTAAATAAGGCATCACTACACTGAATTGCCACAAATACTTGAGTTTGGGAACAATGCTCTGGAGAAGGCATGTATCTTATATGTACATTATATTTTATTATAATTCTCATTGAGTATTATCATGAAGAGTTATAATTATTTATTATTTTTCTTTGACATCAATGGTTGTAGACTTTTATCAATTATAGTTGAGTTAATGTAATTACTTTCTATATTCATATTACGACATGTACTTATGATGTAATATGTATTTGATATTATCACACTTGAGTATCTATATTATCATAGTGTAATATATTAATGGAATACATGTTTAACTTTAAAAAAAAATCACATTTTTCTAGTTGACCCTAATAGGGTTGTTATAGATCCTCCTTTACTAATTAAAGTAATGATGGGGAACCCATTTCTAGTTTTCCCATGGTTAAGGATTATGAAACAAAATCTAAGGCTTATGGTGAGGTTGAGGTATCCATGGATGTGGTGTCCATTCTTTTGTATCCCATAATGGAGGTGTTCATGTATGTGGAGGTGCCTATCGATCCCACGACATCATCCAAGGGTTAAAAGGAGCTCTAAAATAAAAATGATTGTGTTTTTCATTATGGAAAAATTGGTTTCCCTATTTTTTTATGAAGTTGATATCTTCTCTTGGTTGGGATTTATATTTTAGTTACTTCTTAGGATAGGTAGGATGGCAAAATTCTTGGTATCATGATCACTTACATCACATATTCCACACATATCAGTTCTATCCAAAGGGTAATCTTAGAGGGCATGCTTTAACCTATATTTAGGGTAATAATGACTAGTGGATAAGTGGTAAAATTATATTTGAGTTACATGCTACCTAATGTATTATTCAATTTCACTAAAATGCCTATCTTGAGGTTGGATAATTCTTTCATATGTTGTCCTACATTAGTACCACTCACTTATTTTTAGCTTTCTAACATTCCCTCTGGATCTTGAGTAATTCATACAAAATTTAGCTATTTCATTGAGATCAAACTTTTTTATGTCTCCTTCCCCATAATATTTAGGATTCCATTTCATCATAATCAATACCTTTTAAGAAAACTATTTTACAAACTTTTTCACTTAATTCATATCCACATTTCTTATGAATAAATTGAAAGTGGTCAAGATAGTATTCTAAGTTTTCATCCTCATTTTTATTTATCCTAAAAAAATATTATTTTTTATCTCTTCCTCTACAATAGTCATGATATTTATAGAATAATTTAGTCTCCATGTCATCCCATGATGCAATAGATTTTGGCTGTAAGCCCATAAACCATCTCATGGCTGATTCTTTGAGTGTAGAAGGGAACAATTTTATATTCTAATTATCAGTTCTATAATCATAAGTTTTACATAAAAATTTAAATTCAAAGATTAATTGATTAGGATATTTTATAGATTTTTCTCTAAATATGGGTTGGATAGATTGAAAAATATTCTTCATGGTAGTTCTATCATCATCCTCTAGTACAATGGGAAAGGTGAAGGTCATTCCAGGTGGATTAGCTTTATTTGGTGTATTTCAATCAAGATTTAGTATATCCCTATGTTTTCTCCGATTTATTTCCAAAAAATGATATAAATAATGTTCTTAAGAAGTGGTTAATTATCATAAGTGGTTGGGAGGCTACTTATTTAAGACATATTATTTTGGTTTACAATGTTCTTTAACCTTAATTTATTTATAATGATGCACCTGCATCTAGATAATAATCCCCAAGTTTAGGTGGGGTTAATTATATTTCTTATTCAATAATTACAAAAAATCTTTTATCTCTTCTCACAATTTCTCCACTTTATTTAAGTGTACTTTTATTTGAGAGCTTGTGGTATCTTGATAAGAGTTCTTTGGAATGAATATTCCTCGTGAATCTCTAAGTATACTCATATATCTTAAGGGAAGTTTTTTTGTTAGATTTTGATTTACACCTTACATACACTTATAATGTCTTTGGAAATGGTTCCAAAAATGATTTTTGTCATCAACCCATTAATTTAATCAACTCATTTGGTTGATGTCATTAAAACTAGGGCCAATGTCTAATAATTGTATATATTAAGGTGTGTAATATGTTACTAATAGTTGTCTTTTAGGGAGTTTTTGTGAACCAAATAATTCTAAAGTTTTAATCTAATCAATTAAAATCTATCTAACTTATTGGAATGAAAACTCTCTAATATAAAATTGAGATGCTGAAGTAAGCACACTTGATTATAAAGAAACACACTCATGTTGTAAATAAACACTCTTACTATAAAAGAAATTTTTGTTTGAATAGAAACACTTTGATTATCAAAAGGAGAGACTTCTAATCTATGTAATAAATTAAATTTGATTTTAAATGAGTGCTTTTGGAAAATGAAATTATATAAAAGTAACTTGGAATAAACATGTACATAGAATAGACCTAAAATTTGAAAAAATCACACTTGTAATACAAACTCAAACAAATAAAAAAAAATAATATAAACGTAATGGAAATGTATCAAATAGTAATCGTACCTCCTTAAGTAAGTGGGTCCTTTATCTCCCTTGTAATAGGTTTTAAATCACTCTCATACTTTATATAACATTCAAAGATTCATTAATTATTGAATAAATATTTCTCGTCTTATACTAACATTCTCTTTTTATCAAAACTTGTCTCTCTAACCTATAATAGGAATATGTTTTTATGATACAACATTCATATACTATTTTTAAAAATAAACTAATAGACTAAATATTATAATCTAATTGATTTAAAAAAAAAATAGGTTACAACCATTCTCTACATTTCAATATGAAATGATGAAAAAGATGGCATAACTACAAGCACGCTCCAACTAGCTATAATATCTTGATGGCTATAACATATTATGATATGGTAACTAAAAATCCTATAATAAATATAGTTTAATTTTACAAAACATTACTATAAGTATCATATATAAAAATAGAATGATATATAGGGTAAGTGTATCAATGACCTATGAATGCATTGGAAAATCCATGAACATTCTAGGTAAGTTTTATAAAATATTATATGATCAATAAAATGCCTTCTATAAGATATGTGCATGACTATAATAATACTATAAATCAATTTTATTCCTATGAAACTCACCTAGAACTCATCTGTTATACTCTAGAGCTCAACTATTGTACTCTAAAGCTTCATTATTGAAATCTAGAGCTTCAATGTTGAACTCTAGAACTTCTATGTTAGACTCTATATCTTCACTATTAGACTCTAAGGATTCAATGAATGGATCCAAAATGTGCTGAAATTGCTTCTAAGGGTATGAATACTTACCAAAAATTATAACATTTGATCATGATGCATTCATATAGCCTGTACATACAAAGCTAAAGGCTAAGCATGTATAGTGTTATAACATGGTGAACAAAACAAATACCATTTAATCACACATGCTAACTATAATATAAGTACCCATTCTCTAATTTAGACTCGAAATAACCCATAAATGCATATCATATCCATTTCAAGAGTGGAGATTAGAAGGAAATACCATTGTTATTACTTGGTTAGAATGAACCATATAATTGACTCATCAATACACACTTTGTATTTTGATGATAAACTTGATCATGCAATAATCCTTAGTGCACAACATGTAACAATGCCATTGAAATTAGTTATTGTCGATATTTAAAAGTTGAAAATCTAAAAATTGAAATTTTAATTTTGAAAAGAGAGAAAGGAAAGTATACACTTGGAAGAGTATGCAAACTAATTTCCATTTAACTTGAAAGTGGAAAAGCACTCTCCCCTTGTGTAGATATTTTCAAAAATGTTGAATCAATGGTAAATTGAGAGTGATCAAGTCTCAATTTAAATTTGTTTGAATGCTATTAAGTTTAAAATATTGTATGCTCCAACTCTTATTTGACTATGTAGAGTACTCTGTAAAATAATTGAAGTGGTAGAACCATCAAATTTAGTTTGATACTTTAAAAATTGCAAACATAGACATTGAGTGTCACTAAACTTTAACGTGATCCACTTGAAATATGAAGTTGAATCATATTGATATAGATGAATCTAGATTATATTTGAAACTTTACAACTTAAAAACTTTTGAACATGAGAAATTTGAAATTTCCATGTAATAATTTGAAAATGAATGAGTATTATTCCCCTTGTACTGTACTAAATTGATATTTAATTCCATTTAAAGTTGAAACTATTAAAACCTATAAATATTTGAAACTTTTCACTTGTAACTATATGAATGAGTGAACATGCAAATCATATGATATCATAATCTAATTTTTTAATTATGCTATAATTTTCAAAATTATATAGTTCCATAATATGAAGTTTACTCATGAGGACTTGAATTTTCAAGACAATCCCATTGTGATACCCCCCTTTGGAGATGAGAGATGTATTATGTAAGTCACTTATCTGAAAAGATAATTGTAAAATAGATGGAATATTTAATCCTATAGTAACACTTTTAATAATTGAAAGGGATTGCATCATGGTATTCAATATATTATTTCATTTGAATATGAAAATGTATTATATTGATATATAATTAAAGTACAAAATAAACATGTACATGATATGTATCATGGCACCAAAGTAATAGTAGATAGTAAAAATAATGTATGATATGAATCATGTCACCATTGTAACAAGAAATGAACATAAAATAAATGTTATACAATGTCATTTAATTTTCATATAATGTCACATATAAATCCCAAAGGCTACATACAAGGGATATGTGAATGTAGCATAAACACACAAAACTAAGGGCAAATCAAAAATAGCATAATGATGCCATAGAAGCAAGAATTTACACATACAAGGACAAGAATCATAAATAATAAGTAAGAACATTGTAACATATCACTTAGTAAAGTAAGAAATAAGCATTGAGAAAATGAGACTAGCCTACATCCACTATATAGATCCATGTCATTGTTAAAAAATAACATTTTCAAGTAACACAATGTAAAGCATGAGTGATTAGTAAAATATTTATATGATATATAGCTAAACATGATAGAAAGGTTGTGGATAGATAAAATATATTGAATTGTTCATCTAGAACAAAGAGATTCCCCCACTTAACAAGTTTATTGGGTTATAAGGGAAACCCAACATCAAAACCATGTAAAAGTAAGTCCTATCACACTCAAGTCTCAAATACATAATGAAAAACAATGATATATATATATATATAAAGAAAGCATGAGTGATTAGTAAAATATTTATATGATATATAGCTAAACGTGATAGAAAGGTTGTGGATAGATAAAATATATTGAATTGGTCATCTAGAACAAAGAGATTCCCCCACTTAACAAGTTTATTGGGTAATAAGGGAAACCCAACATCAAAACCATGTAAAAGTAAGTCCTATCACACTCAAGCCTCAAATACTTAATGAAAAACAATGTAATTATATATACAAGTCTATTGGGTTATAAGGGAAACCCAACATCAAAACCATGTAAAAGTAAGTCCTATCACACTCAAGTCTCAAATACTTTATGAATTTTTTTTTTTTAAAGTCTTAATTTTAAAATTTTGAAAATATTTTGATATATTTTTTCAAATTTTCCATATTTGATTTTTTTGAATTTTTGAAATATTTGATTAAAATACTTGAAAAGTGCTAAGAATCAAGGATTCAAAAATAGTGGAAAAGGGAGGGATTCAAACAATACACAACAAGGTGATAAAACATAATACAATAAGAAATAAGGCAATCCATGTGACTCTAATGTATGTGTAAATGAATCAAAGTAATGTATCTCAAATGATAAAGATAGATAAGAATGCACATGATCCTCAATGAAGAAGGGGATATATATGATCATGTAAGGGAAATGGAATCTATAGTATAGTAGGTATGCAAAAATGAGCATTAAAATAATTTTAAAGGTAGTCACTTTAGATTATTTGAATTGGTTTTAAAATTAGGAGTGCAAGTGCCAAAAGTGTAAAATAAAGCCAAGGGCTATAAGAATGCTTGAATTTGGGATAGAATAAGTAGCAATGAACAAAAAGTAAAAAACTTATGTAGAAAAGGAGATTTACAACTATAAGCCAAGGATCCCATCAAGGGTATGCCTATGTGCAGGGCCCTATATTATTGAGATCATACCATTATTTTATATAATTAGGATCATAGTCATCAATGTAATCATTATCATAGGAAAGAACTAACATCTTAGGTTGTCATTAAAATTGTGATATGCCATTTTTATTATATTTTGTATCTATGTATGAGAAACTTAATGCACCATATACTGGAGTTATTTTTTGAATGTGTTAATCATTTTTAGGATATTGCATGCTATGTTGAACTAAAGAATAATATTGTGTTATTGATTGAACACTAGGAAGAGAAATAATTTGTGCTTTGGCTTTATCTTTTTACTTTATGCTTGAATTATATATAATTATTGATTCTTTTGAACCATATTTGTATCATTAGACTTTGTATTAATATTTTATTTTTGACTTGCCTTTATGACAAATATGTTAAAAACATGCTTTATTACTTATCTTGAATTTGTTCTTGTAACTTTTCTTTTGGTAATTGTTATTTTTGCAACCTTGATTTTTTATATTATTCTTTTTTTAATCTTTTTTGATTTTTTTAAAATATTTTCTTATTTTGTATTGTCCTATGGTATCCATATTTTATTTTTGTGTTCTTTGTGAATTTATTGTTTAGGATATGAAATATATGTGTCAAATAGATTTTTTTTAATAAGATCACCATTATCAATGATACCTTGTATTTTATTCTTCAAAGCAAAAAAACTATCCGTATGACACTCATGTAATCTATGTTATGAATAATAGTATTTGAATCTTCTTAGAGGAGGCATATAAGGTAATGTAATCAGCTTGTTTAGACTCATTCCTATTAGAAGATCATTTAGAATATTATTAGCCTCTTATATACTTTTTGAAGCATTAATTGTAAATATATATTTCTTATAAGGCACATGATAGGTAGATGAAGATATATGATTAACACTAGCATACTCTGGATTATTTGTAAATTTTCTATTATTTTTCTATTGAACTAAATATTGATTTTGAAATTCTTTGATGGACATTTTCATAATGATTATTTTATCTTGAAGGGATTTACAAGGACAAAACCTAGGTGTACATGATTGAATATGAAAACCATCAAAAGGAAGTACAAGAGGTGGATGCATAATATCTTCCTTTATATGAAGAGATCCATTGATTATAATGAGCTACTTACTTTTTTCTGATCAATATAATTTAAATAATTAGCATTAGTAAAATATGCATTTTCATCATGTGGTAAATATATACTAATAATATGAAATTATGGCACAAGAGTAACATCTTGTGAAGATAGTCATGATGATGGAATATGAGAAACATCACAAGATGAATGAAGAGGAATGATATTTATTTCAATTGTACCTTGTGATGTGCTAAAGGAAGAGGAAGGAATTTTATTCTCATTGGTCAACAAGGGGGAAGATCTATGCTATGTAGGATAAATATCCACTATTTGTAAAGGAATCAATTTTGAAATTGATTCTTTCTTTGAAATGCATTTATTAATAATTATTTTTATAATACTTTTAATCTTGATTTGATAGTTTTAACTTTTAATGTTATGTTGTTTGAGATTTGAATTGTTCTTTTGGATCTATATTTTTAAAGGAGTAAAATAATTTAAGATGATTCTAGAAGTGATTTTTTTTTATGGACACATGTTCCTAAGTTGCATCAAAACCAAATTATCTATTTATTGCTATGTCATCAAAATAATAATCATCCATGTATGATTATTCCATGGTTTTTTAATTACTATGATTTGTCTATTCATTATCATAATTAAGAGAATAACATGAGTAGAGAAAAAGGAATATTGACTATCTATGTTATATATAGTTAGTTTGAGTCCAATAAATGCAACAAAGAGAATGCTTAATACTATCAAGTAATCTAACATGTAAGAAAGAGATAATTAATATTAATATAATATAAGAAAAATAAATGGATAAGGGTGATCTAGGAAAGGGTTTGAATAATTATGTGGGTTCTCAAATATACGTGTTAGTTCATTGATTAGTTTTGGCCCAATGCTTTAGATAATTAATTGTAGAGATAAAACTTTGCCTATATCCCACCAACCCATTTATGAGGGTATAGTGAGAGTAATTTATTTGTGAAATATTCTCTTCTCAAGTGCACCATAAATAAAATAACCAAAATAAGGTTCCTATGGTATAAACAAGGGATCCTACTTGTTTCTAATATACTGTTAGGTATGTGAAAACTAAAGTTCATGTTTAGTATTGTACAATATAAATGAGTATTATGGTAAAACCATCACACCATGATGTTTTTATATAGATCACTGTGTATTCATTAATAATAATCACTAAGTATTTTAAAACTATTAGAGCATAATTTCTAAAAATAAGCACAAACAAATAAAAAATAAAAGAAAAATATTTTTGTGTATAGAGATCAACAAATTTCAATTCGAGGTCAAAATAAAGATATTTTGTGTTAAATTTTATCTGAGGTGACAAGAAAAATTCACTAGTGTTAGTTAAATCTAAGGTTGAATAATATTGAGTCATTATGTGTCAAATTTATATGAAAGGTTAAGGCTATTTTTTTAGTGTCATGAATTTACAAAAATTTGAATAAAATCTTAAGATAAATATCAAGCAAACAATAAAGAGTGTTATAAAAATAACGGGTTCACTAGAATGTTTATTCTATTTTGAATTGAATTAATTAAACTAATAGATCTAAACTATTAAAATTGATATATAGAAAATATATACAGATCTATAAGTGAATTATATAATTTAAAGAATTAGAAATTAGATAAAAACTTTAAATGGGCTTATAGATATAAACATATCCCTAAAATAGATCTTATGTTGACTGTGACTAAAAACATGTTAAAAATACCTGTAAAATGTATTGAATATGAAAACATGGATTAAAACTACACTAAAAAAAGTCTTAGGAGGATAGGGATATACTACAACCTTGTTTATTGACTACAACCATGTATTAATTATCTATGCACCTAATGTTTTAATTTAGGTTTGTATGACTATTTATAATGTTCATTGATTAATTTTGTGTGTCAATATGTTGTGTAGAAAACCTAAAAAAACCTTTATTGCTTCATAATAAACACAATAGAGATCAAATGTAAAAATGGCGGAATAGGGTTAGGTGAAAATAATATCTAACCTTAGAAACCTTTTTTTAATCTGATTGTTGCCTACATATCCTAAATAAGCCTCAAGCTGATGTAGTTCTCCCTCCTAGGGTGATCGTGTGATTTGTGATTGTAGAACTATATGAATGTAGTTATAATATTTATTTAAATAATAAAAAATGGGCAACCTTGACATATGATTAAATATATTTAGACTTGGTCCATGAATGTGAGAATGTAGCATAGTTAAAATTAGAATAAATAGTTCTCTTTTACTTAGTGTGTAGTATAATTTCTAAGTGATTACTAGATGCATTTAAGTAAGCCTTGGTGTGCTTATATAGAGGAATATTTCAAACATATTTTCTATTTGACCTCGATAAAAGTGCAGGAGGGGAAATAAACCATATTAAATTAAAAATTTATCATTGGTGTGTAAGGGACATGGTTGTACAAGTGGATAAGGCCATAGTTGGGATCTCTCTAACCTAGCACAATCTAGTCCTATAAGGACACAAACTACTCAAAAAGGTCTGATAGGTGCCTATAAGAAGATTAGGGATGTATGAATGATGATCTAAGATTTTTCAAGATAGTTTTTAGAGTAGTGTATACTCCCATGGAAATTATAAGTTAGCAGATTGGTGAGAAGGCCAAACGAGGAAAGGATGTCAAAATTAAGCATTTTCAAACACTTAATAATTAAATTTATGTCTATAAATGAAAATGATAAAAAAATAATATTAGAGGTTGCATTCTTAGGAAGGTGTTTGGATAGTTCATTTCCTTTTATCATTTTTAAAATTTCAAAATCGAGGTCATATTCTTAGATTATGAAAACCCTTTTAGTTAGCTTACTTTGCATAGTTGGTTACTTAAACAAGATAAAAACAAACACATTAGATCATATAATAATTTTTTTCCCATTAAAAGAGATATAAATTTACTTAGAGATGAAACTCATGAGAGAATTTTTTTTCAAATAAGGGATACTTGATTTCAATGTTCTGTAAGGTTTGAATCATATAACTAGTAGTCTTTCTTCATGGTTTTGATCATATTATGTAATAATAGAAACCATGGATATATAAATTGAATAAAAATACAACATAAATTGTTTATTTAGATCAAGTTTGGGAAGTGCATGAAAACTTTCTATGCTGTTATTAACTACAATTAATGTTGAATCTAATACTACATCCCATAAATAATTTTGATTTTTCTTACATAAAATTTGTAGATGATTAGATTTATTTTCAAATTCAAATAAACTTAATTTTTTTTTTACCAAAATATGATCTAATATTAGATCAATCTTTTGGGTGAGATAATTCTTTTATGGATTTGATGTGATCTGTGTCTATCAAAATCCCATCTTTTGATATGACATGACTCAAGAGTTTGCCTTCAGTAACCTTGAAATGTAATTTCTTTGGATTCAAATATATGCCATATTTTATACATATATTAAATAGTTCATGAAAATTATCAATATGTTTATTTATGTTATTGGAATGAACAATGATATCATCTAGATAAAATTGAATGATTTTGCTAATCAAATTGTCAAAAGTTACATGCATAGTTATTTGAAAAGTGACACCTACATTCACTAGACTGAAAGAAATTCTATTAAATGTAAATTTATTTCTATACATAGTAAATGTGGTTTTATATCTATCTTATATATTAATAAATATATTATTATATCTAAAAACCGCATCTAGAAGAGACATCATTTCAGAACCAACTTGTTGCAAGGTCTGATTTATATTTGGCAAAGAAAAATTATCTTCAACACTTACACTATTCATGTCTTTAAAGTATACATAAATAAGAATGCCACCATTATTTTTACTAAAAATAATAAGGATGGATACCCATTCATAATATATTATAAGATAAATGACACCACCATCTAACATTTTATCCATCTCCTTATTGATGGTGTCTTTCAATAAGGGGTTGATTATTCAAGATTTATAACTAACAAGTTTCATACCAGGATTTATAGGTATATCATGCTTGATAATATAAATATCATAACTATTTAATTATTTTTAATACCAAGCACAAATATCAATATTTTTTTTGAAAAATTAAATAAACTATTATTTTCCTTGAGCAGTGCAATCAATTCCTAGATGAACAAATTCAAAAACTTTTTCTATACCTAAATTAGTTTGGATTATATCACCTATGATTCTTCTTGAAGGATTTTTAGTTTGAGATTTTTTTTGTTGATCATGAGGAGTAAACATCAATTAAAGGCTGACTAAATTAACCTAGAATTTGTTATTACTTAACTATAAATAATCACCAAAATTAAGAACGAAATCATCATGATCAAAGTAATTTCCATTAAGAAAAATGTTAATATGTTCATCATAGTCAAAGACACACCAAATATCATTTAAATCAATTATATTTTATTTGAAAATTTCAAAAAAGGAGTAGTTAACAAAAGGTTCAATATCACTCATAGTTAGATTAGAAGAAAAAATAACAAGTTTACTATCTTGAATATTAAATTATCTAAATATATGTGTGATGTTAAATGCTTCAAAAATTTAGTAAATGACCAAAATTTCTAGGTATATTTATGAAGATGAGTTAGATTAGTGTTGTAAAATTTCCTAACTTGTCTTACAATCAATCAAGAATATACAAAGACTTATAAATGTTTAATATTTAATTCAATTTCCTTTTCAAGACCTAGACACAAAGCTTTGAATTTACTTTTATTATTGGTATTTTCAAAGGATAGTTAATAGCCATACTTAAAAATATTTTCTATAAGAGAAATGATAACATACCAGCACCACTCCCATGTTTTGAACATGCCTCATCAAATTATAAAGACTGAATTATTTCTTAGGGTTTAATTCTTACATGCTACTAACCTAGTTCATCTAATGTTAACAATTCATAAGCCCCAATTCTAGTCTAAAAAATGGAATATTAGTTAGAATTTATATAATTGAAACATTATGCCTATCCTCTCCATGCATAAAAATAATTTAATTTATAATAGAAACTCAAGTAACATATTTTGCTATGAAATCATCAATTATTTTAGACCAATCTCTACCTAACAACAAATGTAATTAATAGGAATATCTAAAACTTGTATATTAAAAATGCATTTGATTATTTAATTTTGAGATATTTTATTAAAAATTTCATGAAAATTACCACAAATTTAAGTTTGACAAGAATCAAAACCTATAAGATATATATTTTATTTTTTGTAAGAAATACTTATTTGATTAGCAATGAATTTAGGCATTATGTTTTTAGAGGCTCTTGTGTCAAGTATACAATTAGTAATTAGTTTATCACCATTTTTGACAGACATATAGAAAGGAGGAATATAGTCAGAAGGATGATCATTAAATGAAGAAAATATAGTATCATATTTAGTTTCTTCTTACAAACCTATAACATTTTTAGAAACTAGATTTTAATAGCTTCATCAATATTTTCAAGTTGACCTGATAAAGTAATGAAAAACATGCTTTAATAGTTACTTTATCATCAATAATATTATAATCTCTTGCATTTGGATGATGAATTTGAGTATAATGCTTGGGCTTATAGGCAAGTTGATATTGGGTATTATTAAATTTAGTAGGTAAAGGATTAAATTATTATTAGTTTAGAATAGGGTTACCTACATAAATGCCATTTTAAATAATTTTATCTTTATATTGCATATGAAGCTTGATTAATGTTTATTCTTGTTATCCTTAAATTAACTTAAGGGGAGAAATTGTAGTCATTTTACCTTTTTGTATAAAATAAACATTAGTAGTCTTGATTTTATCTTAAGATTCATCATAACTAAACATATTTATTTTGTCAAAAAAGTTAATAGCAATACTATCTTTCCCTTGAATAAAAAATTTACACTTTTAAAAAACACTACAAGTATCAGGATCATGATCTGTCTCACAAACATGACAATAATGAGTTTTTTCATTAGAATTGCCTTTTTGAAAATTTTATAAATTTCCTAAAGTTGATGGATTATCATTTAATTATGATTTTACAATGACTAACTCATTACCAAGATTATTTATATCTTTTAGAATTTATGCATTGTCAGAAATCATCCCAGTAAAAGCTTTTTCTTTTAAATTAATATGTTTTTTTTCATATACAACAAATAAAGTAACAATATCATCATTTTAGTAATATAATTTTTTATATAAAGTCATTTTATATTTAAACAGTAACGTACTATAAAAATATAACTTAGATAACTTCTTTGATGGTCTCACATCACATAGTATCTTTTGTCTTAACTTAGACAATATAGTAATGAAATTATAGATAATTTCACTAGGATCAGTTGAGATATTAAAAAATTCATTAAAAAATTCTAAGTCTTCCTTTGGTTTTCCAAAAAATAGTTTAAGTAATTCTTCAATATCTTTCTACTCATTAATGACTTTAGCAAACAAAATAATAAATACTTGATAAGTTTTACATTTTAATGTATAAGAAGATAACCTAAGATAAATAGTTTAATTAGTTATTACAAGATTAACACATATTGATTTAAAAGAATCAAGATGATCTTCCTATGATTCATTAAAATTTCCTAAAAACTTGGGAACATTGATTCCTTTCAAAGAGGGAATTTTACTAGGTTAATTACCTATGTTAAATGGATTATTACATATCAAAGAATTTAACATATGATAATATCCATGATTTTATTCATAGGAAGTTATTATATTATTTGAAGGTTTAAAAAAATTATCTTCATGGAATTTATCATAGATAAATTTGGTTTTTGGTTAAGGATTAACAACCAACATATTTTCTCTTTCTTGCCTTATGTAAATTTTTCACTAGCCTATATGATCATGGGTTTGAAGTCCAAATAGAGTGCATCTTTCTCTCTCAAATGCTTATTTATATTCAAAATTTATGATAACAAAGATATAAAATATATTTTAAGGTTCATTATAACAAATAAAATAAACTAAATTTGAAGTTATACCAATTTGATCTTGATAAAAGTCAAAACATTGTTCAATAATAGGGGCTATCCCTTGGATAGTGAAATAGTGATTAAAGTAACTAATAAATTAAAGAATAGATTAATTCTAATGTCCTTCGAAAAATCACCAAATTTGTTTATAATGGAAATCATCATGTCAAAGAATAAACCCATTCACCTGTCAAGAAAGTCAAGATGGAATCATACTAGTTTAATTGTAGGGTCATATAAGATAAATATTAGTAATAAGACATGAAAATAGGTATTTTATATTTATGGAAATAGATAAGATTAACATACATAAAAAATTAAACTTAATCATTCAAAAAATAAATTAAATAATTTAATGTATTATCAATCTTGAATCAAATTAAAATATTTTATCTACCATATCCAACAGAGTAGAACCTATGAGAAAAAGACAATCTATTGAAGTAAATAATTCTAATATGTGTTTGTATTGGTTCAAATCAATATGTATCTATTTTATAATAAATTTTCCTCAACACTAAGCTAATTCTAATGAAAAGAAACACAAATACTTAGAATAAAGGTAAGAGAAATGGAAGTGAAAACCAAATAAAGAGAGATTAACTATTATAAACATATTTAATAAACTAATACAACTAAAACATATTAAATAAAATAGATAATTATAGTATGAAAAAATATAAAATATTATAAAATAAAAACTAACATAAAAAATCATAAACTAAGTAAAATAAACCAAGTTAAGGTTAAGAATTAATCTAAAATAGACCATTCTAAAGAAAGATTGTATTAACGATTAATAAAATAACAATATAAAATTAAAAAAGTAATAGAAATAAACTAAGATATAAGAAGTAGATGAAAAAATAACTATTAAATAAATATTCAACTCAAAGTAAAAACCAATAATAAAATTTTATTGATAAAATTGTATATTCAAATTGTTTACAAATGACCCTCAGAACAATAATCACTATACAATGACAACTTAACAATTTATCATAATAAATATGACATATTCATGATTATTCAAGTGAAGTAAAAATTATTTCTACACATATGAATTCATATTTATGCAATCATCTAATGAGTTAGTACTTGATCTAATTAAAATAATCAATTTATAAAACAAAAAATAAAATTGGGTATATATATATATATATATATATATATATATATATATATATATATATATATATATATATATCAAACAATTTAATTCACCATTAGAGAAAGTATTGTTTGGTCTTCCTACAAATGATATGCAACATTAAAAATATTTCATTGAAATAAATATAGTATTAAATTATAATCAAAGAGATCTTGTACCTATTTATGCTTTATCTCTTTGTAATGTCTTACAAGTCTCCTTATAATTCTTTCTCATTAGAGGTCGCTGCAGTTTAAGACAACTAAATTTTAGTTAAATTTGATAACTTTAATAAAATTTAATCACTTTATAACTTATAAACATTAATAAATTGAACTTTATTAAATAATAAGTTCAATATAATTTAGAAATAATATTTTAAATAAATACCAAACAAATATTTCTGACATGTTTACTTATTTAAAAATAACTTAAAAAACTCACTTAAATAGTTGTCATATAATTAAATAATCATTGTGACTAAGCCTAATGATTTATTCCATATTTCACATTTAATAAAATTATCTTTAAAATTTCAAATATAACATAATGATAAAAATATGATAAAAAAACCAATCATATCAATAAGATCATAATTCTAGCGATTGAAACCATATCACATAATACTGCCAAAATTGAAAGGATCATGCTGACATTATCAATTAATTTTAAAATGAAAGCAATAAAATCTAAAAATAATATTGTGATAAAAGAACCACATAACTAGTATCTCAAAAAAATTCCAAATTTGTAAAGTGAAACTACTAAACAATAATAAAAAATGAACAAAGTCATAAATATCACAATCATTCTTTCTCTAATCATCATAATCTAAAATCAAGTTAATTAAAGGTGTACCTCTATCAGTATAAAACTATGTACAATCAAGAGATGAAGTTGGTAGCTCAATGAAATTAGCACCATTGGACTCATCGTCAACCTTAAGATTAACTTTTTTTATCATATGAGTCAACACAAGCTAGGTGGAAAGTTACTAATGCATTTTCAGCTATAAAACATAATATTATGAGGAGCAACTTATACACTATTAGGATCAATCATAAGATTAATGTTTGTAATTTATGATTGATCTTAAAAAATAAATAAAAAATATGAGGTATAAGGTTAGCATTGGTTACTGTATTATGAGCAATGTGCATCTCTTGAGAAAAAAACACTTGATGAACCACACCCAAAAGGACGATATCACCAACTACCTCATCTCATACTTATGTATAAATAATTACCATGAAGGGACAAAGAAGCACATGGAAGAAAGTTAATAACATACCAAAAATTGAAATCATTAACATGAAATGTAAAGAAAATCTAGTTCCATGATTAAAAGGTCATGAAAACACATTATCAATCCTATAACCTTGAAAAGGATTGCCTTGTTCACTATTTTGAAGTAAGGTTTGACTATTTTTCCACTGAATTCATCTAACATGTACATCCTTATATTTTTTTTTTGTGAAACTTGACTCCAAATAGACATGCTTTTATAATTGAAAAGAAGGTTTAAATTAAGAAACTGGATATCAAGTATTTTAATTATTTCTCATATTCCCTTACTAAAGATAACAAACTAAAAGTGATAGATTGATATCAAACAAACTATCAAACTAAAATCATGTACTGCATTTCAGAGTTCAACTAAAACTTTTATTTGTATATACAACCAATCATGACAATAAATTATGCTTATCTGAATAATCATAAACTTTGTCCGGAATATAAAAGATAAAATGAACCTTCTATTTTCCACAAAAACTAACATATATCATTATGTAGTTGTCTTATTTTGATATCATATCAAAATACATGCAACTTCTAAAATTTTCACCAAGGACTGAATTCATTTATCTTATCGACGCCTAAATTTTTTATATATCTTATAATGTCAATAAATATGAAATAATAATAGTTCAAATTCTGAATTTCAACTTGTTTTTCAAATTGTACTTAATCACAAAAATATATCTTTAAAATCTATATTTTAAACCATTTTCTATGATACCATTATAATGAAACCATAGCAATATTACCAAATATAAGACAAAAGGTCACTTCATTATTTTGATTCACTCTCAAATTCATTTGCACGTTTTGAGATTATCAATAAACTGAATATACCCATTTCAAAATACCAACCCATCTTATAAAAATATCCAATATAATCTTCAAAGATAAATCTATTAACCCAAAAAATAATATTCTAAATTTATTGTCAAGACTATCATTGGAATGAACAAAACGTATTTCAGGATACGCATAACAACATCAAATTTATATATCATACTAAATAATGCAAAGCTTGTTTTTTTTCCTTGAAAAATTCAAAACTAAATCCAAGAATGAAATGCAAACCTAATATTATTTCCTGATTTGAAAAAAAACAAAACCATTAAATAAAAGTTTGCATGTAGTCACCTAGAAGAGAACCCATAGGAGAACAAGAATAGAGAATAATTATAGAATCTTCCCTTATGCTATCAAGTTGATATATCAAATTTTACTCAAAACTGAAAGTTTGAACACTATAAACCTTTGCATGCAAACATACAAATCCAGTCAACAACTTCAAAAAACTAAATATATTTAAGAATCCTTACTTATTTCACTTAAAACTTTGAAAAAAAAATGTAAGCTGCATATTATTCATGAAATTATTATGATATACTTCATATTAGACCAAACCATAGACTCATAGGCTTTGAAACCAAACAATAATACGACAATTCAAAGAAAACGATAGTAAAAAAAGAATACTACGAAGCTCTTTTGGAATCACAGGAATAAAATGATATGTGCATATATTACTAATAGTTTCCTCGCTATACATATCTCTACATATTTTATGAGCTCATATTAAAACACAATGCGTACTTTTAATCAATTTTCAAACTTTAAGCTTTTTAAAATGAAATCAACATGATCAAACTATCTGATGGCCTTCCTTGCATTTTTTTAATTTGATTAGGTAAGTAAATAGATTTTAACGAATACTGTAACCACTAAAATTATGAAATATAAACATTATAAAGCAATAAAGATTAAATTAGGAAACAAAATCCCCCAAGGGATAAGATATAAACAAGAAATATTCCACCAAACTTCCCCCATATAACCGTTAAAATTTTGCCAACTTCTGCTTGAAAAAACCAAAACACAGTACCGCTAGAGCTAACAAGAAACATCTAGTCAAGAATTAAAGAGAAGAATCCTTAAAGTATTTATAGTCCATCAATGCAACAACCTTGATGTCCTCCTTAGTCTTCTTGATTTTATCTTTTATTCAGCATCCCCTAGTATGCTTGATTGACATTTCAGTAGAATAATCCATGTTCTTCTTCTTTTTAGAAAAAAAAAATGAGTTAGTGTTCACATGTGGGAGTTAATATGAGTTAGGTTAGAAATAATATTAATGTGAGTATGTGTGCACGAGATAATATATTTTAGTTTGTGCAAAGAGTTGTTAAAACAACTGATAGAGATAAAGTCAAGAGAATGGTTTTAGGGATTGTGAGAGATTACATGAGTTTTGATAATAGTTATCTCCTTTCCTCAAACTCGGCTCGATCCGATCTCAACCATGCAGTGTTTGTTGCACTGGAACTGTCTATTACCTTGAATTGGCCTGCTCCTTACCTTCTCGACTTTGATTTGAACAGTTTGCATTCTCTATTCCAATGATAGTTTTAAGTTTTGTTTTTAAAAAATGTTTAGTGGTTTTTATTCCGTGGTTTTGCTTTTTTGAAAAGTGTTTAATGTTTTATTAATAGGTGATAGTTTATATCATTGTTTAGATCAATTTTTTCAAAGGTCGAGTAAAAATTTTATTTTATGTTTTCTTTTTTTAATTAATAGCGATTTGTTAGTTTTAAATATTAGGTTTAGTTTTATATTGAACTCGTGATATTCATTTTAAGTTATGTTTTTGTTTTAAAAGTTTTATTTTTTAAATCGTATCTAAGTTTAGTCATTTAAATTAATGATTAGATTTAAATTTATTTATTTAATTTATAGTCAACTTTTTTATGTTTTATTTTATAGAGTTTTATTTGGTTTATATTCGATATATAAAGTTCGATTTTGTTAAAGTAAAACAGTGTTTAGGTACGAGGTTTTACTATAAAGTTTGGTGTTAATAGTTATAATTTATTTTTTGTGTCTAGTATCATATGTTATTTTCTAATAAGTAGTTAGACTTAATTTATTAAGTGTTGATTAGTAGTCATTTGTATGTTCTTATTATTTTGTCAAAAGCCATCAAATAAATCTATAAAGGTAATTCTCAATAAAACATGAACGAAGACTCTTCTTGTATATTTTATTTGTAAAAGACGTATTATTGGGTGACCCTGATGTTTTCAAGTTAAAATTTTAAGGGAATGGGTAATTTGAACTTAGTCCATGTAATTCCTCTCCCCATGTGAGAACTAAGGAGGAGAATGTTAGAAAAACAAGCGAGTTAGTACTCATGTATGGGAGTTAATTTGAGTTAGGTTAGAAATATTATTAATGTGTGTGTGTGTGTGTGTGTGTGTGTGTGAGAGAGAGAGAGAGAGAGAGAGAGAGAGAGAGAGAGAGAGAGAGAGAGAGAGAGAGAGAGAGAGAGAGAGAGAATTGTAGTGTATGTATAGTGAGTTATTGAAACAAATTATAGATATAAAGTCAAGAGAGTGATTTTAGGGATTGAAAGAGATTATAGGAGTTTTGATCATGGTTATCTCCTTGCTATGGGAGATTTAAAAAAACCCTATAAATGTATTACTCTCTTACATAAATAAAGTAGTATGAATGATTGATTGAAAATTGATGGTTTTTATCACTTCTTAACAAAGGTTCTCTTGATATGCTTCTCAACTTCCTTTATTTAACCATGATTTTATCCTTATTCTTCTTGTTTTCATCCAAAAAAGATGATTTTTTCCAACTTAATTTATTTTTCCATAGTTTTAGAGTTTTTGATGGCCCCTCCACCATTTTTGTCAGCTTCTTCAT
>JARHVA010009002.1:102500-127500 GCA_037957365.1 Torreya grandis
GACCTTGTTATTTTGGAAAAATTTCCTTTGCATTTAATTGATTTCAAAGATAATGGATGGATTTTTTTGATCTATTTCAAATTATTGTTCTCCTTGATTTTTTTATGTTTTATATCCTCTAAGATTTATTTGCGTAGGTAAAAATAAGGAGAAGAATATATCTTTATACTGATAGTACCTTTGTGTTTTCTAGGTTTATATTGATACAAAGGTAGAGGCCTCTCCCAAGATGTTGGAAGAGGTGGTTAAATCATAAGGTTTGTGTTTTTTGGGCATATTGACTCCTATGGGGTTAAATGTTTCCATTAAATGCAAGCTTATATATAATTAGCATATGATTTCATGTCATTGACATTGCTTATGTATAATTTTATATTTTTCTTTGAAAACCCTAAGGGCACTTTGATAGCTTTAAAACCTTAAAAAAAGATAGGAGTGTAATGGGCTAAGTTAAGCTCAATCACCCCTTAATGATTAACTTATACCTATGTATTCAGTACTTCCTAAAGGGAAATAAATCCCACGTAGTTATCCCACCTATAGTGATAGTAAAACTTTTATCCTCTCCTTGACTATGTGTATGCAACTAGAAAATGTGTTTTATATTTAACAACGATAAATCTTAGCTTGATTTATAATGATCTTAAATTAGTTTATGGTTATTACTTATGAGTGATCTTGAATTTGGAAATAGTATGGCATATTTTATCATTGAAAACTAGTGTGAAATCTTTAACTAAGTGAATATACAATGGGGATAATGAATGAACTTTGATGTGTATTTATAGTCAAACATTTTAGCAATTTCCTTTAGTTAACTTTATGAAACATTCAAAAAGACCCAAAATAATAATTTCAAATTTAGAAACTTGTTTTTATTTGGTGTAGGATGCTATCGGTCTAGGTGGATAGAAGTGTGAAAATTACCCTATCCACCTAGCACAGACCTATCTATAAAAATAAAGGATAATTATCCTAAGTAGGAAATAGTTTGAGGGTGATATTAAGCAGCATGAACATTTGACATTTAAATTTTTGTATAGTAATGATGAAAAATAGAAGATCGAGTCCACACATAGAAAAATATCTTAGAGTAATGGTGAATAAGAGTTGTATATTTAGGTGAAAGTCATATGGTTTAGAATGTGTCAAGAATTAACATTATTCAATACATGTGACCATATTTATGTGTTTAAATTTGCCTCCCCTTTATTCTAGTAACAAAATTAATAGAGTAAAGGAGAAAGAATTAAACCTTAGTGTGTATAACATACTTTGTCTTTGAGAGGTTATTTCAATTGTGTAGGGCACTCAAAGTTTACAAACCCTAAAAAATTACAAGAAGTAGTAATTTTTTCACATTGAAAATTTTAAAAAATGAGCTTTGTAAAGGTCACAAGGACAAAGTACACCTACATGAAGATGTAACCAAATATTCCTACAACCTATAGCTAATGATGGAGAATTGATTCTCCTTATTGAAACATTTGGAAATATTTAAACCAATGGATAATTGAGAGTGATATTTTTTTTTTGAATAAATAATCAAGCCCTTGATATGGAAATATGAATTATTACAAATCTCATGAATAGGATTACTACCCAATATATTAATCCAAAAAGGTGGATTCATGATGGGTTCACTAGAAGTGATGATGAGGACATTGAGTGTCACTAGAGTCAAATGTACATCATTCGTAATAAAATATGGAACCACACAATGGGTTAGCTAAAAGGAATGTCAAGCCCATTGAGTGTCACTTGACTAGAACTTACTTTATGTGCAATATATTCAAATCAAACCACTGTAAAAAATCAAGATTATATTTACATGATTGAAAGAGATTGAAAAATATTCATGCCCATGTCATGACCACATTTCACATAGATTTGCATTTGAATAAATAGTTTTGCCTTTAAAACTTTGAACTTTTAGATGTGCATGAACAAGTATCATGCTTTTGAAAATTTAAAATTACAACTTTGAACTTTAAAGATATGCATGAACAAATATCATGCATTTGAAAATGTTTATTTGATATAAGATGCCATGAACCTATATCCTCAATTGTAATTATATTTACAATCTCTAACTTCTATTTTATAACTAATTTGTAACATGTAAATTTTATTTTTAATTATTTTGCATATGCTCATGTATGCATTTAAGTGTGTATGATTTTATACATTGACTCTGATGATAAATATCATATGCCCATAAAATATGTATCAATTTACTAATAATTGTCATATTTTGAATTTCTAAATTACTTTAAATATTTTTAAAAACCATACTCTATTATAGAATATGATTTTTCATTACTTTGAATCTTTGAAAACTTGTATTTTATTCCAAATCTAATTTTTTATTCATGGAGGTTTGGATATCTAAGACAATCCCACTGTGATTCCCTCCTTTTGAGATTATGAATGTATCCTGTAAGTCACTCAACTCAAAAAAATAGTTAATTGTATCAAGTTATAAATATGTAATCATGTATAATGTTTTAACCTATTAAGTCTTGAGGAATGTTAATCCCATGTTTGTGTTGACCAAAATTGACTTTTAGTCAAATTGGGTCAACCCATACATTTTTAAATTTTTAATAAGTTTAGATATGTTACATATAGGTCTCATTTGTGTTTCAATATCTCACTTATCCCTAGCGTAGCCTTGGTCTAAATCCATCTTCCTTATACTAGTCTAGTCAACTAAAGTCAACTAGGGTCAACCTTGGTCAAATATGGTCAAAGGTCCAAATTATCTTTAAAATATACTAATGTGGTAATTTATGTTTTCTAAGGTGTTTATAAGTTATAAATTTTTCCTTAACCATGTTTCATATGCAAAAGGGGCTTTTGGTCATATTTTTAGCTCAGTAAATGACTTGTACGGTTAGTTAAGGAAGCATATTTGTCACCAAGGGAAATTTAAATGTTAATAGGGTTATATAATGTCATTAATTATTCATAATAAGTTTAATAAATAGTTTTATGTAGAAATAGGTAGTTTTTCCTTGAAAATAGGCCCTTATTGGCACTTGTACAGACTTGAGAAGTCCACTTTCAACTAAAAACATGGGCACAGTGTCTATTCAAATTCTTATGATATTTAACATGATTTTTTTTTAGAGATAAGGTCATATATTTCAATTTTTTTTATTTTCCTTCTTTTAGCCTTCACAAGCCAAGAAAGGTCAACTTTGCATATTTGGTGTGAGACGTACAGTTAGAGTTGGGAGAAATTCTCTTGGGGGTTGAAAGTAATATGAGTCTACTAAAAATTTATTGTAATAATTTTGAGTTTCATGGTTATTCCTTTATTAATAATCACTAATACCTCAAGCATATTTTTATGCTTTTTCATCTAAGAGGGGTCATTGTTTGAGATAGTTTAAGAATTATTTGCTTTGTTTTGAAAAATTTGATGGTTTCATATGTTTCTAAATACCTGCCCATAGGTTTTCCCATCATATTATCAATTTTGGAGGCCTAAATAAATCAATAAGCCTCTTCTAATATTGTTTGAGTTTGCCATTGTCTAGTTTTTTCATCTAAAGGTGCCTTGAAGATGTTTTCCATGTAGAAGAAGGTTTTTTGAGGTTGTTTTCAAAGTTTTATTAATTTAAGTTATCTATGTAAGGGATAAAAATTACATTTGAGGTGGTTTGATAGCCTTGAACTTGTATTTTCTTTATCCTTCTATGCCTTTACTTACACAGTCAAAACCTTCACCTACAGGCCCTGATGATGTCATGCTAATGTTAAGAGAAATGTAATTGTGTTTGAATTACTTAACATTATATAATTTGCATCAACATGCCTAATAGATCTTTTCTTAGGCTTTTATTGGTCTTATATCACCTTTATTTCCATGCATATAGTCAAATACATGCCTACAAGGGACATCAATAGGGGTTGAAGGTTTGTACGGAGGTATTTCATAAGGTTGAGACTTTATGAGGTTTATGAGGCAAGTTGATGGATTATAAAGCATGATTAATACCCTTGGAAGCTCACTAGGTGTTGGAGAAGCATCCCAACAAATTTCTAAGTTTTAATACCATTTTTACAAAAATGACAAAATAGAGGACTTATTGGTTTGGTGAGTAACGTATGCCATAGTCTCAAGATCCCTTTGATGCTCCTAATTATTTGGACTTATATCCCTTAGCATGGAGAATGAATGTACCAAGTTTTAAGGGATGATGTATAGTTTGAGAGAGGTATTCTAAAGGTCTAGAAGTGCTCTCAAACACACTAAAAAGGTCTACTAGTGTCTACAAACCTGTAGGCAACATAAGGCTTTTGTCACCTTAAGAAAACAATTCCAACTATAATAACATGGAGTGAATGAATATAATATATTAAGGAGACAATATAAAATCAAATACAATAAAATACGTCAGGGTATAAGATTGAACATGCCCATGACCACCTATAGGTCTCCATTCAAGCATAAAAGGTTAACCTATAGGGGTCAAATAGGTTAAACAAAAGGAAGAATTGTTTTATACATATTTGTTGTGGTCTAGTATATTATAAGTGAATATTCAATGGTTATACAATTTGGGGATATCCAAGGTGAGTTAAAGAAACATTTTATCATGGTAATCATCCAAATCAACCCCTATTTTATCACCTATAGAAGGGTAAAAGCATGGTACCTTAGTCTAAGCATGAATCAAGAAGGATATAAAACGTTTGAGATTTAATGGAATAGATAATAGAAATATAAATTAAACATACATTTCTTAACCTTAAAGGGTGTATTTAAGATCCAATACATACCATGATAGGGTGAAAGGGAAAACCTATGATGACCTTTAGGTAGTGGTTAAGAAAGCGTGTCTCAGTATTGAACTAGCATGAAATATAATAAACATTATGACATTATTAAGAGAGGTACCAATACAAGAGGAATTTTATGACCTTATAATATATAAATGTGGTCTAATATCATTATGTGAGCTTCATGATATCTATACAAGACAAACTAACCTATAGGCAGGGGTAGAAGTATAGTGTATCAGTTAGGCAGATAATGACTAAGAAGGTTGATACTAGAATGATGCCTTAAGATTTGAAAGAGTATGTTATTTATAATATGTAAATGTGAACATAATTAAGTTAATTTATAATTATACAAATATTTTTATAAGCTCATTAAATACCAATAAACACCTCTAGACATGACTGTATTAGTCAAAGCAGGTTCTAGACAAGCTAAGGCTACAACAAGGTATAAACTCTCTGGGAGTGAAAAGAAAGTGTGAGTGAATTACAGAGGATAAATTATGGTAAAATTTATTTCATATGATTTATAATACCCTCCCAATATTAAAAAACATCTTTCTCACTTGACAAATAGACTATAGTCTATACAAGCAAGCTAGGAAACCCTTGGTTCAAAGGGTAAGCATAAGGAATACACTAAGGAGAAGGGTGCTGTATGGTTTAAAAATATCCATGAGAAAAAAATATAGGTGATAAATATGTATATATATATCTTATAAAAATGAAATTGGTTTGGAAAGGTTACTTATAGGTGGATTTGAATAAAAATGCAAGAAAATAAGGTTTTTAGCCCCTTTTTCAGACAAGTTGAGTTGGTTAGGTACTTAAATGAGGGAGTAGGACCTTTAAATTTTGTAAATACCCTCATCATGACCTTATAAAACTAAAAAAACTCTTATTTTTCCATGTTATAAGGGTTATATTCCTCTATTTTATCTTAGATATCAGCCACTCAAGAAAATCAGAGTTTTGGTTTTCCAAGCAAAAGATGGAAAACTAAGTGAATTACATAAGATGAGGCATATATATATTAAAATAATATTTGGTGATGTGTAAGGAAGGTTTAATGATGGTTATTAACATTAAAAAAATCCCCAATTCCTCATAGTGACCTGATTATGTATGCATATAGTCCAATTTAGCAGGGTTCCACTATGCTAAGTTGGTAAAAGAGAGGAAAAGTGATGAAAGGAGTGCTGGAGAGGTCATTTAATATCTTGGTGAGTATTAATTAAGATTTAAAATGTGTAATAATCCATCCTAATCATGTTATAATAACCATAATTAGCCAAAATTTCAAGGTATATGCTAAGCCCACTAAGCATTCAAGAGACCTAGAACCATCTTGAGGTCTACCCCCATTTCTAACTCTTGGAAAGATATGTGGTTGATTGAAACATTATTTAATATGTAAGTATAAATTATTGAGATATTAGATTGAAATTAGACCAACAAGAGAGAAATTTCTAACCTTGACACAATCCATGCATGCAAAATGAGAGGAAAATAAGTTTGATGGGTGTTTTCAAGAACTCATATCTTTTCTAAGGGTATACATGGGAACCAGAGGGATTTTGGGAAGTTATTAGGGTCTCTTGGATTAAATATTTTGTAATTTTGAGGAAATTTCAATGTCCAAGTTTTATGAACAAATATTAAGACCTAGAACTGCCTAAAACCCTACTAAAACCCTTGAACAAGGAATTTTAAGACTTTAGATAATGATTGCTTCATTCAAAGAGTTTTCAAAAGTTTAGGGATGAGAAAAATGCATTTAATTTCATGAATTAATGTCTTCCATATCATCCCAATCATCATACCTATCCTTAGTTAGTGGTGGGACATTCAAACATATGCAAATTGTGCAGGCAGTTTTCTGTGCCAAGATTGAAAGTTTTATGCCACTTTTCACAAATTTCATGACTTGTTTAGAAAATTGGACCTAATAAAATTGCATGGTTAAAATCATATCTCTTGATCATGTAAATTTTAACTCATTTTATAAGATTCACTCATGTCTAAGTGACCTTTAAAATTCCTTTTCTTTGCCTCTCTCTCAAAAACTATAACTATGGACTCTTTTGCTTCTTTTTAGAAGCCTCCATTCGTTAATGGGAAAAATATATAAAAATTTGTACTTGAAATAATATTTAATAAATATAAAAGTGATTTTTACACTTAAATTCTGTAATATTTAGTATTTATTGTAATCTTATTGGTCTTGTCTAGTGAAAGACCTTCTTTTCTAACATGTTACTCCTGATTGTCTACCAAATGTGTAGAAAGGTTATTGTTACATGTATTTATTAGTATTATTTTCTAAGTGTATAGCTATCTTAGAAGTGTTTTATTATTTTATCCCTTCATGGGATCATCCATTACACTCCTAAGTATCAAACACCTTCTTGAATCTAACATATGAAACATTGATGTGATTATGCATCCTAAGTTGTGAGTGTTGTGTGAGAGAGACATTAATTGTATTTAAGTAGTAGATATTAAATAAAATGGGAGGATATTAAACATTGGTGCATCACCTTTTTTTGGTGTTTTTAGTTGTTTTTTTAGCCCTTTTCATGCACAAGTTGATAGGTAAATAAGTGCTTTAAAGAGTGCATCAAGGGGACTAGCCCTTCTAGAGATTCATCTCTCAACATTGTCACCCAAAAAATAGGGATGTCTCTATTATTAAACTTGGCTGAGGAGAGATAGGCATATCCTCAAGGGTTCAAATCTAAGTGTCAACAATTGTTGGCATGCTTGATGGTACCTCAAGTCCTAGAAGATTGTTCAAGATTGGTGTTGGTCTAGAAATAGTTATAACTGCAAGAGCATATACATTCAGTACCTAACAACTCCATTGAATATTTAAAGTCTTTGGTTAATGATCAGTCCTTAGTTTCTATGCCAAAGGTAGCTACTAGGTCTGTTGCTAAATGTATACCCTTTGAGTGTGTAATTACCTCTATATTTTGCCAAAAGGTTTAGGTTTGTGAATACCCATCCTTATTCAAGAGAGTTGGTTTTTAATAAGTCTAAGTTTTGGTTGAGTTCAACTCTCAACAATCAAATTTCAAATAAAAATATGGATAAGAATCAATATTTTGTATCCTTCATTGGATCATCTCCTTTGAATCTTTCCCAATATAACCAAATTCCAGGAGCAGTCGTTAAGAGTGTTCCATATTTTAGTGGAGAGGGTCCCATTACTACCATTAAACATATTAGAAACATATTAAATATTTGAAATATTCATAATATAATTCAAGAAAATGTGGCTATTAGGTTGTTGGAATTGTCTTTCAAAGGAAAAGTCTTGGATTGGTATGGGACTCTACCTAAAAATTCTATTGGTTCATGGGATGAACTAGGAGATCTATTGACTAAGAGGTTTGGAGAGAAGAGTGACCATATATCTCTAGTTTATACATTGACCACTATAAATAGGGTACCACGTGATTTTATGAAAGATTTTAAAACTAGGTTTCAATAAACATAGGATAGGATCCTAGCTCTTATGAGGCCTTCTCCAAACTATGCATTCTTGTACTATCTAAAAGCATTGAATAGTGGTGTAGCTATTAAGATCCAATCCATGGGTGGGAATACACTCCATGATGCCAATGAGATATCCATAAATGATGATAATTTCATTCTTCAAGAAGGAAATATTTCTCTTAGGATTCCAATGCCATTATTCCCTAATCTGCAACCTCCTAGTCAAGCTACATTACCTACCTTGGTTCCTTTGCCTAGTCATGAGAAATTTGCCATTATTCCTTCCAATGAGATCCATAAATTCAAAATATTGTTACAATGTGTTTCTAATGAGTTAGTTTCCATAAAAAGGAAAAAATCCAAAATTTATAGGCCATATCAATCCTACAATGTGTTTGGACAAACCAATAGACCCCATTTTCAAGGTAATGCTCAAGGACAAGGTCAAATTACCCAAGCTAGGCCTTATCAAAGCTAAAATCCTAATGATACCTCATCCTATAAATATATTTTTACCATTAAAAATAACTTGGTTCATGAACATCCATGGTATCCATCCTCTAATAAAAATCAAGAACAAGTTGCTTATACAAATGAAATGCACAACCAAACCATGGCAATGTAAGGTAATCAATCTTTCCAAGTTTCAGGTTTTGAAGGACCAATGCAAAGTGTGGTGGATAATGGTCAACTAAAATATGATTCTACCCTCATAAATAATTTAGAGGGATATTTTTGTGCTATTAATCACTCTGAGAATCCAAGTAATATGAATAATAGTGTTGCCTCTAATAGTATGCCCAATAAAAGGGTTGTTGAAGAGAATCAAGGAGAAGCTAAAGGACTTATTTTAGTACCCAATTCATATCCAATGAAAAGTGTATAAAATTCAGATCCTAGAGTGCAATAAAGTCAAAAGTTTTATAATGTGAAGACATCTCCAATTTACCCTCCTTCTCAAGCTACACCATAAGGAGCTAGTGCTCCTAAAGAACCCCTAAAGGTGAACAATTCTTCCATTAATGTTGTAGACCAGATGAAGAATCTACACATAAAAATATCATTGTGGGATTATTTGAAAATACTAGGGTAGAAAGATATGGTCCAAAAATAATTTCAAGGATTAGATAAGCAATTTAGCTTATCTAGGAATGAAAATGTTGTCCTAGTTAATAGAACTCAACCTATAGATGGTCAAGTGAAAAAGAATGAAACAAATACTCCTTTATACCTACCTCTAATCATGAGTGATTCCTTGATTCATAATTTCATCATAGATAGTGTGTCTAGTACTATAGTTATGCCCAAGTGTATAGCAGATAAAATAGGCCTCAAATATGAGCCAATGACTAAGGGAGTCTTACAATTGGATAGATCACTAGCCAAATTTTTTGGATTACTTAAATATTTAAATTTTATCCTACATGATTTTCCTACCTTCTATATTCCTCATGATGTGTTTGTGGTATATTTACCTCCATAATTTTCCCTTTTCTTGTTAAGAGAGTTTATAGATAAGATAGGTGGATACTTGGTAGCCAATTGGTCTTAAACGGTGTTTAGGACAAAGTATGGTACTAAGGTGAAGATTGAATCAAAACCTATTAATAATAATCACTTGGAGCAATATACACCTAAAGTGGTAAATGAAAATTATGCCATCATTAATGATGAGGAGATCCACATTGACCAATCTCCAACATATTCCTTTGAAAGAGTTTCTGATTTGTACTTATATGAATGGGGGAGATGAACATTATAAACATGATTCTTATAAAATCATGGAGGAAGCTAGTCTTTAGGTGTATTGTATGCATGATAACTTTTTCATACCAAACATAGTAAAGCCAAGTGAGAATGTGAATGGTTTATGGCGGCTTCTCTTTGATGGATTAAGAAGCGCGATTGGGGCAAGTGGTGCAGCAATGTTGGTTTCACCTTCTAATGAAAGGTATTATTCAAATTTCAGATTTAAATTCTTATGCACTTGTAATGTGTTAGAATATGAGAACCTCATTTGTGGCCTTGAATGGGAAAGGAAAAGAGGTGTCAAAGAGTTGCAAGGGTTTGGTGATAGTGAGTTAGTTATGAATCAAGTGAGAGGGAAGATAACTCTTTACTTAAGTCCTATCAGCATAGAGTGTGCAATCTTGTGGAAGGATTCCAAGCTTTAAACATCCCATCTATTCCAAGAGAGGACAATAAGCTTGCTAATAGGTTGGCATCAATTAGAGCTTAGTTTGATGTTCCAAAGGAGATAAAAGAGGATAGGATCTAGCCACATATCAAGGTCATTATAAGGCCCTCGATATCAGATAATGTCACTAATTGGAAAGTGTTTGATAGTGATCGAAAAATAGAAAATTTTATACAAGAAGAGGCAAAGTTTTCTACAAAGAATTAGTCCAAACTATAATAACAATATGGTGGGTAGATTGTCCAATTAAAATCCAACAAGCTTCCTAAAGGCCTAGTTAAATTTGAGAGCATATTTAATGAGGATGAACAGCTAAAGAAAGAGAAGGTAAGCATGTATACCAAACAAGAAAACTATGATAAGGTTGAAATATTTAAGGATAAGTTACTTGAACTTGGAAAAGTATGTACTAGTAAATAAAAACATGCTTTCATTGAGTTATGCAAGGAGTTTAGTGATGTATTTGCATGGGAGTATAGTGATTTGAAGGGTTTTAATCCAAGCCTAGCTCAACACACCATAGATATAGATGAAAATGCCAAGCCTATTAATAAAAGACAAAGGCCAAACAATCTTAAGATTAAACCCCTCATGAAGAAAGATCTTACTAAGTTGATTGAGTCTAGAATCATCTTTCCTATCAAGCATTCATCTTGGTTGGACAACTTAGTCCCTGTTAGAAATAAGAATGGGAAGATCAGGTTGTGTGTTTACTTTAGGGACTTGAATATAGTTTCCTTGAGGGATCATTATCCCCTTCCTTATATGGAAAAAAATCTACATGTTGTGGCAGGTTATGAGAGGTTTTCTCTCCTTGATGGGTATTCTAGGTACAATTAGATTTTGGTGAAAGAAACTCACCAATATAAGACAACCTTTACTACTAAATGGGGTATATATGATTATATGAAAATGCCATTTGGATTGTCTAATGAAAGAAATATGTTTCAACATGAAATGGATATGGATTTTCAAGGACTAATCAATGACATTGTGTTGGTGTATCTTGATGATGTAAATATTTTCTCCAAGATGAAAATAATCACTTGAATCATCCAAGGTAGATTTTTGAAACGTGTAGGGAGTTTAGGATCTCTCTAAACCCAAAGAAATGTGTGGTTGAAATCCATGAGGGAAAACTCTTAGGACACATTCTCTCTAAGAAGGGCTTATCCATTGATCCTAAAAGGGTTAGTGCCATATTGGCATTGCCTTTGCCTAAACACAAGAAAGGTTTGTAAAGTTTCTTTTGGAAAATAAATTTTGTAAGAGATTCATTCCTAATTTTTATAACTTGGTTAAGTATTTAACTTCCATGATAAGGAAGGATGAAGTGTTCACTTGGACCGAAGGAGAAAGGAAAGTTTTGAAGAGATAAAACAATCCATTACCCAAGCTCCTACTCTTGCAAGTCCTAATTTCTCTAAAGATTTCAATTTTTATACCTTTGAGAACGAAGAGGTAATCTATGCCATGCTTACTCAAGAAAATTATGAAAATTTAGAGTATCCTATTTCCTTCTTTAGTCAAGGTTTAGAAGGCTATGAGGTAAGATACACCTATGTTGAGAAATAAGTACTTTTTAGTTATTATGAGCCTAAATAAATTTAGGCATATGTTATCTAATAATAAGATTCACATATTTTTATCTCATCCTAGTGTCAAAGAATTTCTCTTAACTAGGGATTTGAATGAGAATAGGGTAGGTTGGATCACAAAAGTGATGGAATATGATCTAGGCACCAATTTAGGCGACAATTCGGGTGACAGTTCCACCCCAATTCATGATGAAACTTCCGGGAGCCATAACTTTTGCACTGTAGCTCCAATTGACTCACCGTTTGAACCGTTGAAAATATAAGAATGAGGATAACATCATGAAATGTCATGGAGCTTTGCTAGATGAATTTTGACCCTTGAAAACCCAATGGAAGTGCCTCAAATTTCAATTGTAGTAGTGCAGTCTAAAAATAGTAAGTTTCTAAAAATAGTAATTCCTCGAATTTTGTATTGTTTTAAATATTGGAAGTTGAACCAATTCATCTCCCTCGAGATTGGTGACCTTCCACATCCTTCCCATGCTTTAAAATTTTGTATAAAATAAGAGGTAACCTGAAATGTGAAGGTAGACATCTCTTCCTAGAGATAAGCATATATTTGTATTGCGATTTTGAGTAATACTACATCTCTTCTCATAGAATTCATTGTTACTACATTATTTATATGTTATTGAGATATTTATCAACTAGAACTTCTAAGTTTTGGATCAGTGGTATCAGAGTGGTTTGTCTTGAGAGTGTATGATCCTGAGGATGAGGTCAGGCTACAAGAAGCTTGGGTGGGAAATAACAGAGCTTCCAAATTTTCCACCTGTTTGATCCAAACGACTTCAAATGGAAAATGAAACTGAGACATCTGATCCTTTTAAGGAAATGGTGAATGAGGCCCTCCAATGGAAACAAGCATAGATGCTAAAATAATTTTCCCAAATTCTTCAAACACTTTCGATGGGAAATCCTGGCTTCGTGGCTCCACTTCCTGGCTCCTCATCCAGGGAACATCCTTTCAGTGCCCCAACACCCTTTAAGGTCTAGGTAAATTTTGATATTCCTACATTTGAAGGTAAAATGTATGCTGATGTAGTAGAAAATTGGTTGGATCAATTGTCTTCCTACTTCTCTGTAAATAAGTTCACCGATGGAAAAAATATTACTTTTCCTCTTTTGAAATCAACATTGCCTATGAAAAACTGGTGGGAAGTGTGCAAAAAGAGGTTCAGTACAGATGACATTGGCCTTGAGGCAGAACCTACCTGGGATGATTTTGTGGAAGTGGTGAAAGAAGAATACTATCCCATCAGAGCATATGATGATCTCTACATACAGTGGCAACAACTTCACCAAGGTAAGGACCAATCTGTTCAAGATTACATAGACACTTTTCATTCTTTGTCTACAAGGTTGGGCATTCAAGACAGTCAGAAACATAAGACTCAAATATCATGGTGGACTACAATGGTACATACGAGGGGAAATGGAAATCTTCAATTTAGAAACCCTCGGTGAGGCATACAAATTTGCAGTGAAGATTGAACAGAAGCATGGTAGAAAGAATACGAAGAGTCAACCCTCAAGATGGAAAAGTGACAAGGAAGGTCAAACACGAGGCCCAAATTGGAAGCAAAAGGAGTTTCAGGATAAGAAATCCTAGAAAGTGAAGGCTAGAAAATGGAGTGATTACCACAAAACTAGAACTCACTCCAAAGAAGAATGTCAAACCATCAAGTCATTGCTTTCTGAGTCACAATACTCGACGTCCACTACTCTACCTCATACACAACCCATAGTCGAAGAGGACGAAGAATAAATTGTAGATGCTGAGCCTGACACCATTGTTGCTTCATCATAGAACTGTGAGGAAAAACCAGATGACAAGGAAAGATTGTTCCACTCCAAATTATGGGTAAAAGGTAATCCTTTACATTTCATTCTTGATAGTGGGAGTCAAAAGAATTTAATCTCTGCTAATGTTGTGAAAAGTCTAAATCTATCCGTGAAGCCTCATCCAAAGCCCTATAGTATTAGATGGTTAAGCCCAGGGAGAGACCTCCGTGTCACCCATCAGTGTCTTCTTTCATATGCTATAAAACCATTCTAAGATGAAGTCTTGTGTGATGTGGTCAATCTAGATGTTTGTGATGTACTCCTTGGACATCCATTCATGTATGAATGCCATGGCATCTATGAATCATGAACCTGAAGGATCACCCTCATTCTTGGAACATGGTGCTATAGGGTACTAGAGGTACCACCTCCCACATTTGTCTCCCTAATCAGTGCAAAGCAATGCAAGAGATTGGTGGAGAAAACAAAGCAATTTGTCCTCATTATGGTTAAGCCACAAAAATCTAAGAAGGTTGATGTTGCAGTCCTGAGTACACAATCAACACAATAACAGAAGCAGATAGGATGAATCATAGGAGAATATGATGACTTATTCAAGTCACCCACAGGAGTTCCACTGCATTGCCAAGTAAATCATTCTATAGATTTGATTCTAGGGTCACCTTTGCCTAATAGTCTTGTGTATCGCAGATCAGTTTTGGAGAATGATGAGATAAAAAGACAGATTCAAGAATTAATCCAAAAAGGTCACATTAGGCCAAGCTCTTCACCTTGTGGTAGCCCAATTATCTTGGAACTGAAGAAAGATGGAACATGGAGGCTTTGCATTGACTATCGAGCCCTGAATAAAATCTATATGAAGAATCACTATCCTCTCCCCAGGATTGATGACCTATTGGAATAGCTCCATGGTGTAAAGTTCTTCACCAAAATTGATCTCAAATCTAGTTATCACCAAATTCCCATCGATCCCACTGATGTCTGGAAGACTGCATTCAAATCTAAGGAGGGGCTCTTTGAATGGTTGGTTATGCCTTTTGGCTTAACTAATGCACTTGTAACCTTCATGAGGATGATGGATGACATCTTATGACCCTTCACCAACTCGTTTGTTGTTGTCTACTTAGATGACATACTCATCTATAGCAGAACTTGGGAAGAACATTTGAAACATGTTTGTAAGGTGCTTCAAACTCTTCGGGAGCACAAGTTGTATGCAAATCTTGACAAATGCACATTTGGGATGACAACAATTCAATACCTTAGGTACATTGTGAATGGGGAAGGGGTCCATGTTGATCCAAAAAAGATTCAGGTTATTCGAGAATGGCCCACACTAAGGACCCTCACAGAGCTTCATAGCTTTTTGGGTCTTGTAAATTTCTACCACAGGTTTGTTCTTGGATTTTCATATGTTGCTTGGTCACTAACCCAAGTGACTAAAGGAGGAGCTAAAGCTACATTTCAGTGGGGTGAAATACAAAAAAGGGAATTTGAGAATTTGAAGAATAGACTCTGCTCAACCCCTATTCTTGCCTTGCCAGATTTGCATCAACCTTTTGAGTTGATGACAGATGCATCTGAATATTCCATGGGAGTTGTCATCATGCAACATGGTCATCCTATTCCATATCATAGTGAAACTTTCACTAATATAGTTAGGAAATATCCAACATATGATAAGGAGCTCTATGCCATTATGTAATCCTAAAAATAGTGGAAACACTACATCTTGGGGAAAGAAACGGTCATCTACACTGACCATAGACCATTGGAATTCATCCAGACACAAAGTAAGCTCTGAAATGAGAGGCATCAAAAGTGGGCCACATATCTTTAGAAATTCCACCTGATAATCAAACACAAAAAGGGGAGCTCAAATACAGCTACATATTGTCTTAGCCACCCACCAATTACTGCACTCACAATAGTTCTAGACCTGTGCGGACATGAGACTACCACTTGGGGTGCCCTGTATGAAGTAGATCCTACCTTTGCTGATACATATCAAGCACTTCAAAAAGGTACACATGTTTCTGATTTATATTTACAAGATAATGTCCTCTGTCATATGGGGCACATTTGTGTTCTAGTTGAAAAACAAAAAAAGATGATATGGGAAGCACACTTTAGTAGGACAGTTGGACACTTTGGTATTGAGAAAACATTGGCAGTTCTTCAAAAACACTTCTACTGGTCCCATATGCAAAAGGATATGGCAATATATCTCAAATATTGCACCCCATGTGTGATATCCAAACCAACAAATAAGAAGTAAGGATTATACATGCCACTGCCAGAACCAACCAGGCCTTGGGAATCCGTCTTAATGGATTTTCTCTTAGGTTTGCCCACTTCAAAACATAGTAAGGACTGTATTTTTGTGGTAGTTGATCATTTTTCAAAAATGGCTATCATGATTGCCTATAAGAAAAATATATCTACTGAGGAAACTGCTCAACTATATTTTAGTCATGTATGGCTCCATTTTGGTCTTCCCAAGTCCATTGTCTCAAATCAAGATAGCAGGTTCTTGAGCATCTTCTGGTCCACTCTATAGAAGATGATGGATACTAAGCTGATGAAGTCCACAGCCTTCCATCCACAGACTGATGGTCAAATAGAGGTGGTAAACTGATTGATTGTTCACATGATTTGGATGTATCACTCCAAACATCCACGCACATGGGATGAGGGACTTCTTTTCATACAACATGGATACAATCGAGCACTGCACAACTCGACCAAGCACAGTCCATTCCAAGTATGTTTTGGGTTCCAACCCATGGCACCAGTTGATATAGTTGTTCCATTTTCCACCATGGAATACACACCTCATGGAAGATCTGAGGCAGCAAAAGCTACAAAGTATATTGAACAAATGTAACACCTCCAGCAACAAGTTCATGACATCCTAGAGAAGATGAATCAAAAGTATAAGCAACGTCATGACAAACACATGATTGCACACCATTTTGCTGTGGGTGACAAGGTTTGGTTATGGATTTAGAAGGAATGACTTGTAGGCCCACATAGAAATATTTAGCCTCTGCGATATGGTCCCTACACCATCACAAGAAGAGTTGGAGAATATTCTTTTGAGTTGAACCTACCAACCTACCTTGGTCTGTATCTAATATTTAATGTGGAGCTCCTAAAACCATATCATCCACCTCTCTTGGACACTTCAGTTGTAGAAAAACAACTTGAAATTGATGAACTTGATCCACAAAATTTTTCTCCAGTGGAAGAGGATCAGATTGTGGATACCTGGATGAAGACAACAAGAGGATGCTCTATTCCGCTTTATCGAGTGGTCAAAAGGGGCCAGCTTAGCCATCAAGGTGAGTGGCTCACAAAAAATCAAATCAAGAAAAAACTACCACACCTGATGGAGAGAATTGATTCAATGGGTACCATTGCTTTTCAAGGAGGGAGGAATGATCCAGGCACCAATTTAGGCGACAATTCGGGTGACAGTTCCACCCCAATTGATGACGAAACTTCCGGGAGCCATAACTTTTGCACCGTAGCTCTAATTGACTCACCGTTTGAACCGTTGGAAATATAATAATGAGGAGAACATTGTGAAATGGTATGGATCTCTGTTCAATGAATTTTTACCCCCGAAAACCCAATGGAAGTGCCTCAAATTTCAATTTTAGTAGTGTAGTCTAAAAATAGTAATTCCTCAAATTTTGTATTTTTTTAAATATTAGAAGTCAAACCACTTCATCTTCCTCAATATTGGTGACCTTCCACATCCTTCCCATGCTTTCAAACTGTGTATAAAATAAGAGGTAACCCAAAATGTGAAGGCAGACATCTCTTCCAGAGATAAGCATATATTTGTATTGCGATCTTGAGTAATACTACATCTCTTCTCAGATAATTCATTATTACTATGTTATATCTATGTTATTGAGATATTTATCAACCAGAACTTTTGAGTTTTGGATCAAAATATGATGTGGAAATCAAGACAACCTAGGTAGTGAAGGGAAAAGGGTTATGTGACCATCTTAATTTAGAATTGAAAGAGAAAAAAGAAGATGTTTTAGAACTTCATGATGACCCTATGGTAGCTGTATCTTCACCCATGAGGATTTGGACACAAGATATGATTCATTTTCTTCAAACCAATGAGTGTCCATAAGGTCTTGATAGAGCTAGAAGAAGGTGCTTTAGATTGCAATCCATTACTTATTTACTTGTTGATGGAGTGATATTTAGGAAATAATTTTCAGGTGTGTTATTGAGGTGTATTTATTTAGATGAGATTGACAAATTACTATTTGAGTTTTATGATGGACTAGATGGTGGTCACTTTGCTCCAAGAACCATAGTTGCTAAGATTATGAGGACTAGATACTTTTGGTCTAGATTGTTGAAAGATACCCATGCTTGGGTAAGAAAGTGTCAAAAGTGTGCTATTTTTGATGGAAATCAAAATATTTCTTCCTTTCCTCTTCATCCAATTCAAGTTAAGCAACCCTTCATGCAATGGGGTTTGGATTTCATAGGCCTAATCAATCAACCTTCTAGTGTTGCCCACAAATGGGTGTTGATTGCTATAGATTACTTTAAAATATGGGTGGAAGATGTATCTCTCAAGGAGGCAAATTAAAAATTAGTTATATACTTATATGAAGGTATAATAACAAGTTTTGGGGCTCCTTCAACAATAATTTTAGATAATGCATTAGCTTTTCTTGGAACAAGTATAAGTGAATGGGATTTGAAGAATGAAATCTATCTTAGCACCTCCTCCAACTATTATCCCCAAGGGAATAGACTATCTGATTCCACAAACAAGAATCTAATTAGAATTATAAAGAGGATAATGGAGGAGAATCAGAGGAATTGGCATTCTAAGTTGAAGACAACCCTTTGGGCTGAAACGATTACCCCAAAAAGAATAATTGGGAATTCACCATACACACTTGTTTATGAGAGAGAAGATAGATTTACTATTTCACTTGAGTTACCAGCCTTGGACCTTACCCATCAGCTGCAATTGATGGATAATGAAAACATAGAGGTTAGGTTATGTGAGTTGATGGAGCTTGAGGAGACAGGAGATCAAGCTATGCAAACTATGAGAACTCACCAAGAGCAAACAAAGAGATATTTTGACAAGAAATCCATGCCAAGATGTTTGAAGGAGGGATAAAATGTCCTAAAATAGGATGAGGATAGAGATAAACCTAGAAGACACACAAAGTTTGATGCTTTGTGGAGTGGCCCATATGTGATCACACAAAACAAGTAACACAATGCAAGTAACACAATGATTTCTAACTCTCAAGGTTGGATGGAGAGGAGATTCATATAATTATCAATGGGATATATCTCAATTTTTTTTATTAAGGTTATCCTCTCCCCTTATGCATATTTTCTTACTTTCCTTGTGTTCCCTAAGTGCTTATGCACAAGTGTGAGTTTTGTCTTATGTCTTGTATTTTGTTGTTTGTTGCTTTGTCTTATTCTTGTTGGTGTGGTGTGTTTTATTGTGTTTTTTTTATGAATTTACTTGAAAATAATTTTAAAAAATCTTTTGACTCCATTGGCCCCTAGTTGGATAAGGTTGCTAGTGCTTAACATAAGCAAGCATGTTACCCCTAGGAATTGCTAAAAGTGTTGACCAAGTTTGAATTTTAGCAAAATTGGTTCAAAACATAAATTTATAATTTTTTTTATAAGTTTATATATTTTCCATATGGATCTCATATGTGTTCCAATATCTCACTTATCCCTGGCCTAGCCTTGGTCTAAGTCCATCTTCCTTATACTAGTCTAGTCAACCAAAGTCAATCAGGGTTAACCCTAGTAAAAAATGGTCAAAGGTCCAAATTATATTTAAAATATCTTAATGTGGTTATTTAGATGTTATAAGGTGTTTCTAACTCATAAATATATCCTTCATGATGTTTCATATGCAAAAGTGGCCTTTTGGTCATATTTATAGCTCGCTAAATGACTTGTACAATTAGTTAAGGAAAAATATTTGTCACCAAGGGATATTTAATCATTAATGGGGTAATATAATGTCAATAATCAGTTATAATCATTCCAATAAATATTTTAATGCAGAAAGAGGTAGTTTATCCTTGAGAATAGGCCCTTATTAACACTTGTATGGACTTAGGAAGTCCACTTTTAGCTAAGAACATGGAATAAATGTCTCTTCAACTTTATATGATCTTTACCATGATTTTTTATAAGATATAAATTTTGAAAGTTCAAATTTTTCTTCTTTTCCTTATTTTAGCCTTCACAAGCTAAAAAAGGTGAACTTTGCATGCTTGGTGTGAGCTATACAGGTGAAGTTGGGAGAAATTATCTTGGGGGATGAAATTTATCTAAGTCTACATAAAATACATGGCAATAAGTTTGAGTTTCATGGTTCCTCCTTTATGAAGCATCACTAAGACCTCATGTAGCTTTTTATGCTTCTTCACCTAAGAGGGGTCACTTTTTGAGATAGTTTCAGAATTATTTGCTCTATTTTGACAAGATTTTTGGTTTCATATGTTTCTCAAGACCTCCAAATAGGTTTTCCCATCATATTCTCAATTTTATAGACCTCATGAAATCAATGAGCCTCTTCTAGGCTTGTTTGGGTTTGTCATTTTTTGCTCTTTTCATCTAGAGGTGCCTTGAATATGTTTTTCATGCAAATGAAGGTGTTTTGAGGTTCTTTAAAAAGTTTTATTAATGGAATTTATCCATGTGAGTGTTAAAAATTACATTTGAGGTGGTTTGAAAGCCTTACCCTTGCATTTTCTTGTTCCTTCTATGCATCTACCTACACATAGTCAAAACCTTCACCTATAGGCCCTGATGATGTCAAGATGATGTTGGGAGAAATGTAATTGTGCTATAATTGTTTAAAATTGTCTAATATGTATCAACATGCCTAATAGATCCTTTTCTAGGCTTGTTTTGGTCTTATATCACCTTCACTACCAAGCATACAGTCAAATGCATACCTACAGGTGACATCAATAGGGGTTGAATGTTTGTACAGATGTATGTCACAAGGTTGAGCCCTCATGAGGTTTATGAAGACATTTTATGGCCTAGAAATCATTATTAATACCCTTGGAAGCTCACTAGGTTTTGGAGAAGCATCCCAAGAAATTTCTGAGTTTTAAGACCCTTTTCCCAAAAATGACAAAATAAAGGACCTCTTGGTTTGGTGAGTAACATATACCATAGTATCAAGATCCCTTTGATGCTCCTAATTGTTTGGAATTATATCCCTTAGGATGGATAATTAATTTACCAAGTTTGAAGAGGTGATGTCAAGTGGAGAGAGGTATTCTAAATGTCTAAAAGTGCTCTCAAACACACTAAAAAGTTCCAGTAGTGTCTATAACCCTGTATGGAATAAAAGGTTTTTGTCACCTTAATAAAATAATTACAACTATAAGAACATGGAGTGAATGACTAGAATAGATTAAGGAGACAAGATGAAATCAAATACAACAAAAAAGGTCAGGGTAGAACATTGAACATGCCCATGACCATGTAAAACCCTCCATTCAAGCATATAACTTTAACCTATAGGGGTCAGAGAGGTTAACCAAGAGGAAGAAATGTTTTGTACATGTTTGGTTTTACCTAGTCTATTGTAAATTACTATTAAATGGTTATAAATTTTGGGGATATCTAAGGTGAGTTCAAGAAACATTTTCTCATGGTAATCATCCAATCAAGCCTTATTTTAGCACATACAGTAGGGTAAAAACATGGTACCTCAGTCTAAGAAGGAATCAAGTAGGATACACACTGTTTGAGCTTTAATGGAAAATATAAGAGAAACATAAATTAAAAATACATTTATTAACCCCAAAGGGTGTCTACCATGACAAGGTGAAAGGGATACCCTGTGATGACCTATAGGTAGGGGTTAAGAAAGAGTGTCTTAGTCTTGAACTAGTATGAAATACATTAGAGACTATGACATTATTAAGAGAGGTGACATTAAAATAGGAATTTTATGAAATTATAATGCCTCAATTGGGTGTAATAACATGATATGAGCTTCATGATCTCTAGACATGACAAACTAACCTATATGTAGGGGTAGAAGTATAATGTATTAGTCAGGCAAACAATGACTAGGAAGGTTGATACTAGAATGATGACTTAAGATTTTAAAGAGAATGATAGTGAAAATATGTAAATGTAAACCTAAGGATGTTAATTTATAATTCTAAAATATTGTTTTAATCTCATTAAATACTAATAAAAACCTATAGATAGGACTGTATCAATCAAGGTAGGGTCTAGACAAGATAAGGCTACAATAAGGTATAAACCCTCTTTGAGTTAAAATAAAGTGTGACTTAAATAAGATATATTATAGTCCAATGTATGTCATATTATGCCTAATACCCTTCCAATATTCCCAAACATCTTTCTCAAATGGCAAATAGACTATAGTCCATACAAACAAGCAAGGAAACCCTTGGTTTAAAGGGTAAGCATAAGGAATAGACTAAGGAGAAGGGTGTTGGATGGTTTAAAAAGAACCATGAGAAAAAAAATAAAGGTGAGAAAAATGTATATGCGGATTATAAACATCAAATTTTTTTGGAAAGGTTACCTATAGGTGGATTTGAACAAAAATGCAAGAGAATAGGGTTTTAGCCCCTTTTTTAGACAAGTTGAGTTGGTTAGGTACTTACATGAGGGATTATGACATTTAAATTTGGTGAATAGACTCATTATGACCTTATAAAACTATAAAAACTCTCATTTTTAAATGGAGATAAAGGATATATCCCTCTATTTTGTCTCAAAGACCAGCCACTCAGGAAAATTAGAGTTTTGGTTTTCCAAGTAAAAGATGGAAAAATGAGTGAATGACCTAAGATGAAGCCTTTATATACTCAAGGAAAATTTAGTGATGTGTATATAAGGTGTAATTATTATTAGTAACACTCAAAAAATCTCTAATTCCATAGAGTGACATGATTATGCAGGCATACAGTCTAATTTGGTAGGGTTCCACTAGGCTAAGTTGGCAAAAGAGAGAAAAAGTAATGAAAGGAGTGTTGGATAGGTTACGTAATAGATGGTTAGTATTTATGAAGTGTGAAATGTTTTAATAATACATGATAAGTATGTTATAATAATCCAAATGAGCCAAACTTGCAAGATATATACTAAGCCCACTAAGCATTCAAGAGACCTAGAACCATCTTGAGTTTGACCAACATTTATAACTCTTGTAAAGATATTTAGTTGATTGAAACATGACTATAAGATGTAAATTGCCATTTTTGATCTATTTTAGTGAAAAGAGACCTATAGGAGAGAAATTTCTAGCCTTGACATAGTCCAAGCATGCAAAATGAGAGGAAAACAAGTCTAATGGGTGTTTACAAAAACTCATATGTTTTCTAAGGATATGAATGGGAACCAAAGGGATTTAGGGAAGTTATTAGGGTCCCTTGGAATCAATCTTTTGGAATTTTAAGTTAGGTTTAATTTTCATGTTTTATGAAAAAATCTTAAGACCTATAACTACCAAAACCCTCATTATGACCTAATGAGGAAAATGAGCTTGGAGAGCCACCATAATGGCCTAGTTTGGAAATCAGACCTATTGGAACATGGAGAAGACTCACCTAGTATATCTTACATGTAAGGATATGTATGTAACTATATATACAACAATACAAATGTGGTTTATCTCAAAAAAAATTGTGTTTTTTAGGGCCTATGATGTTTTATAAAGTGAAACAAAGTTTTATTGGAAGCTCAGGACCTATTCTAACTTCTTATGGTCATTTGATTATATGGAAGAGTTCCTAAGTGTCGAAACCAAAGCTCTCCTTTTCATAATTCAAAACTAACATGTCATACACAAGGGTGAAAAGTGTGGAAACATCAAGTATATGTCATTTTAAGGTGAGTTTGAGAGGTCTAAGGCCATAGATAATATTTATAGGCATCCTTCACTCCCTCCCATGGATTTACATGGGAAACTAAAGAATTTTTTGAGGCCAAGTATGAGGGGTGACTGAAACAAGGAGTTTTAAGTCTGTAGACAATGATTACTTCATTCTAGGAGTTTACAAAAGTGTAAGGATGAGACCAATGCATGGAATTTCATGCCTAAAAATCTTCCATCTCATCTCAATAATTATACCTATCCCTAGTTAGTGTTGGGATGTTCAAACAGATACAAATTGTGAGGGAAATTTTTTGTGCCAGGATTGAAAGTTTTATGCCACTTTTCACAAATTTCATGACTTGTCTAGACTAGTAGATCTCATTAATATTTTCATGGTTTGAATCATATCTATTTATCATGCAAATTTTAACTCTTTTTTGAAGATTGACACATGTCCAAGTGACCTTTAGACTTCCTTTGATTTTCATCTCTCTCAAAATATATAAATATGGACTCTTTTACCTCTTTTTGGTAGCCTCCATCGGATAATGGGGAATATCTGGAGAAATTGTTACTTGAAAGACTCTTTAAGAAATAGACAAGTAATTTTACCACTTATGCTATACTATTGAGTATTGATTGAAATCTTGTTGGTCTTGTCTAGTGAAATATCTTCTTTTCTAACATGTTACTCTTGATTGTCTACCAAATGTGCAAAAATATTATTATTATAGGTCTTTGTTAGATTGTTTTCTAAGTGTATAGGTGTCTTATAATTATTTTATAACTATATATATTCATGTAATTATCCATTACCCTCCTAAGTATCAAATACCTTCTTGAATCTAACATATGAAACATTGATGTGATAAGCATCCTAAGTTGTGTGTTTTGTGTGAGAGAGACTTTGTTTGTCTTTAAGTAGTATATATCTAGTCAAATGGGAGGATATTAAACATTAGTGCATCACCTTTTTCTGGCTTTCTTAGTTATTTTCTTAACCCTTTTCATCCACAAGTTGATACGTAAAGAAGTGTTTCAAGAGGGCATCAAGGGAACAAGCCCTTCTAGAGATTCATCTCTCAACATTGTCACCAATAGCAAGAGGGATGTCTCCATTATGCCACTTGGATGAGGAGAGCTATGAATCTCCTTAGGGGTGTAAATTCAATTGTCAATAGTTTGTTAAATAGA
>JARHVA010009002.1:132500-140000 GCA_037957365.1 Torreya grandis
ATGTATCTATGTAGATGCCTCCAATGGGTAGATAATAACATATATAGATTAGTGTAGTGGACTCAAGTCCTATAGCAATCTACAATCACTTGATAATAATAAGTGAAGTATGTATGTAATATAAAATGACTACACTACGATAACATATGTAGTGTCTAGAAAGTATAGGAAATGTAAACATAGCAATGGATAAAATATGGAATTTTTTTTTGTTTTTTGAGTAAATATTTGAATGTTTTTTTGATTTTTGAAATATTATATTATTTTTATATTTTATGTATATAATCTATGTAAAATAACATGAAAATTAAACTATATACAAGGGTTTAGAGAGAATGAAAATATGTATAGGAGGGGTGGAACAATACTAATTGACGAGTCTCATGGGAGACTCACTATCAATGTGGCTTGTATCAAATAAAGGAGCTATGCTCATCCATACTATATGGAAGGGAAACTATGGTCCTATAAACTACTAGACTAGGTGATCTATATCTAGACCTACCTATGGAGTGGTGCCAAGAATTTGTGACATTGAATGTGGTGTCCTATGAAATATAGGGGTCTTAGGGACCCATCTAGTAGAATATTCTATAGATGGCATAGGTGCCTTGTGATGAGATCTCGAGAAATCAATAATACTAATCTTTGAAGAAAGTGAGTAGAGGGAGGTACTCTACAATCTACAACATATCTGAGGGGGTTTCTTTAATAATGGTCTTTGTGGGAGACTATTCATATCTGAAAATAATATAGGAGTAAACCTTTCATGAACTAGTGACTCTAATAAACTCCATAGTGTACTAATAGGAACTATGATCAATTATATAACTAATAACAATGATATAATTAGTAATTATGATGTAATTGCCTATGGGATATGTAGAGGATACTCATATGGAATACCCTTAATTATGACCACCTAATTTGCATGTATATATTTTAGGCATCTATGTATTATGGATGGGATGGATATTATCTACTATATCCATAGCCTACCTAGTAACATGTCAAATCTAGTGGATCTTAGCTGCTATATCCATGGCCTAATAAGGGTTAGTAACTAAGATTCTAGTGGCCATATGTGTTATTCAACCTATATTGGAAATACAATCTCCCTGATGGAGCTCTAAGCATGCCCATTGAAACCACTAATAACTATGTTTCTAGGGGATATATCCTACTCCAAATACTCCAAATGATATATAAGTGTGATAGTGCACATGATAATACTTGGCTCATCATCAACCATAACACTCTAGATAGGATGATGATCTATGTAGGCTCGTACAAAGAGTGCATATAAATCTAAATAATCATAAAAAATATCCTCCTTCAAGAAGGTGATGAGTGGTCTAGGTAGAGCTGTAGTGTGGTACACACCAATGATATTGTGTAGTGGGTGTGCATCCTCTATATTAGTGTGATATGATGATGGTGGTGGATGTGACTGATATGCATAGTGAAAACTTGAAGTAATCCCTACCTCATTTGTTGCATGTTTTGGAAATGGATTTAAGAATATTTTTAATTACTTAACTTTCATTTTTTTTTCTTTGGGTGTTTTTGTGCATGTGCCCACATCAATAATGTTAACCTCGATCAAATCTTGTATCTTATGTTTCAATTTGATACATCTTATTTTTGTATGTATTAATTCCCTATGATATATGCAAAATTCATTTTAATTATAATTCTTTAGAATAAGTCATGTTATATCAACCTATTTTATGGGAGGGAGATATATGTCATTGCATTCTAAGAGATACTATAAAACACATGCTGGCGATTCTAGAAGGTTGGTGAAAACTCTGCATAGAGATGATAAAACTAGGTGAGGAGATGGCTCTAAATCTGAATTAATTATGGCATTTACATCACCCTTGTTTTTGGTGGCCCTTATCTTGTATGGAGACATATTACAAATTTTAGTAATTGATTCTGATCCACTAGTATATTTTAGTTTGCCCATAGAGAGAATCTTGACTTCTCTTTCTTTCACTATGTGGCATAAATTAGTGAAGGTTGGAAAATTATTAAACAAGACAAATTCATGTAATGCTAATAGAAGATTTTATTTGAAGATATCCTAAAGCTATTTATCTACCATGGGGATAGTTAATTTGGCTAATATAGTCTTATATCATAAGATGTATTTTTCAATAGGCTGATTTGATTTTTATTTCAATTGTGTAACTTGAGAATTTGATATATTGTCATTGATGTTTATTGATAAGTGTGCTAAGAACACATCTACCAAATAATTTAATGTGGTGATAAACTGATTTGATATATCATAAAATCATCATAAGGTATATTCCTTTAAACTACATGGAAACAACTTAGTGAGGAGGTAATCATTGGACACATAGTCCAAACATGTTTCATGAAAATATCATAGATGGTGCTCTGGGTCACCCTTACCATCAAGCAATGTAATCTTGGGTGTCAAAAATTAAGATGACAATGGAGTTTCCACTATCTAATGTGCTAAACTTATATTTAAAATAACATGAGAATCCAAGGCATATGATGGCCTAGTGGCTCCTTGCTCAAGATGTAACACCTTATCCTATAGAGTATGAACATACTACATAAGGGATTGTAAATATAGAGTGGAATAACTAGTCATAAGAGGTGAAACTATCACCAAAGGTTATTGAGTTACAATTGGATGTTTTTCTAGTTGAGTTTGCTCCAATGTATGTGTAATAATGTTATTCACTGGAGGAGTTGAAGATTGACCATTATTTGATTTTTGAAGTTATTCATGAATAATATTGATAAGGTCATCTTGCATATTTGAATGTTTATAAATAAAATATTTCAATTTTCTCTTTTTTTTTTTTTCAAAAAATTGATTGTTTAATTTTTCCATTGTAGTGTTGGGAGTAGGAAAACTGATGTGGTAGCAAAACACTATCCATGTAACACTATTCGTGCATCACTATTCATTAATGATGTGGTAGACACTATTCACCCTAGTGAGGTATCATGCCACTATTAATGATTACATATGTTGTATGGGATGCAATTATATGAGGTCACATGGAGCACATGGTGGTAGACCAAACTTATCTAAGGAGATGCTCTTAACTTTTGAATTTACACATGTGACTAGCTTTTACTATTCATTGAATAGTGAACCCATGTGAAGGGTGACACAAATTTCCTTTGGTGGAGACTTATCCTTTTTTATCATTCCTCCCATGTGGAATATATCATACCATTCTTGGTCTTTAATACTTACTTTATCATGATTCTCCCAAGTGGATGTGGGATGTATATGCTTGGTTGACAATTCTTCCTTCATGATTTCCCTTCCATGTGAAGTGTGGGGGATTAATGTCTTGTTTTTTCCTTTATTTATTATTTTGTATAAGATAATGTATCCATGACTAGTAAAGTTAGGTTATTTTTTATGGGAAATTCTTGTGAATGACTTTAAAAATCTTCTTGGCTAGTGTAGGCCAAGTTTGTAAGAAATAGAAGCTTGGTAGAGCTTGTGTGTAGGCATGCAATGTTGGCATGGCCTTGAGTTGTAAAATTTATATAAATTAATGAGATTTGATTATGGTGATTATATGTTTAATCCATGATATATTATGATATAAATTTTTATAATATTAATGTATATATGTATTTCATTGATGAATGAATTTGTATAAGTGTTGGAGCTGTTGTAGGTGGCCACATCATCTAGTATCAGAGCAAGTAAGATTCCTATAGAGAGGAGATATTTGGATTTAATATGTGAGATATTATTGTATGTTTATTGTTATGGTATGTATATGAATATGTATAATAATATTGGAAGGATTCCACTAAAAAGAGAATGGGAAAAGAAGATAAAGACATGGAGCAGACTATTGGAGCTATTGGTAGACAGACTTAAATAATTTGAAATAGATGAAGAATAAGATTTAATGTGGGAGATGATAGAATAATTGAAGGAAAATTTGGCTTAAAATAGGAAAGAGATAGACACATGGAATATGAATGAATATAAAAGAGAAGAGAAGATGGAAGAAAATTTCACTTAAGGAAGGTTGGAGAAGAGTGAAGATTGTAGCTGTGAAGAGTTATAGAGAGAAAATGAAATGATCATACAAGATGATATGAAAGTAAAAATTTTTGAAGGAGAATATGAAATTTTCATCCATGTGGACTTTTAAGGATATAAAAAAGGCATCCATGAAGAGGTGCATGTCGGTGAAGAGAGAAACAAACTAGTGTTGCAAGTTTCCATGATGGAAGTTTTGAAGGAAAAATTTGTGCAAGTATGTGCATAAAATGAGAATATGAATGAGGATATTTCAGACCTATAATTTGTTTATATGGATATTTTTTAATATCATTATGAAATTTAATAACAAGTGGAGCATGCTAGCATTAGAGAAGAGTTGAATGTTTCTATGGAAAAAAGATTGGAGATGCTTGTTGTGCAAGTGGATGCACATGTGGTTAATGTTGTTGTAGCCGTGAGTGAGGAGCTGAAAATTATGTTGAAGTATGATGTTTTGGATGATATAATAGGTGATTTTATGGTGAAATAATAATTATATTTGGGATTTTGGTGGAGGTGGATGAACAATGGTGTGCTTGAGCTCATGTACGAAAGTAAGATGCATGATAGAGCATCTTGGTGGAGGAGGTTGGTTTCCAATGGTGGGGTTTGAACCACATCTAAATAAATTGATATATGGATATGTTTTTGAAGGAGGGAAATTTTTAATGGGATGGGAGATCCCATGAGGATGGTTTGTGGTCCTGTGATGGCCATTTTAAGACCAATATGTAGATCTTGGAAGAGGAGGAGAAAGAAATGAAACTTCTCTAGGTGCACATGGTTTATTGGAAGGGGATGCCAAGGTGAATTTTCATCATGAATAAAATGGTGATTATAACACTCACCCCCTCTATGTTATCAATATATCACATTAACTACCTCATGTATCTGATACAAGAGCATCCTAGGGTTTGAGCAATCTTGCATCACCCTAAATAGAGTGGTGTGTTTTTCTATTTTTTTAAACAAGTGGAACAAATAAAATCATGGAAAGTGATGGGAGTTGAGTTATTTAAACTAGAGGGGAATGATGTGGTTATAAATTACTATTTATGTTACACTATCCATGTAATACTATTCTCAAGCACTATTAACAATGATGCGTTAGATGATGATTTAGGATGGTGATGAGGTTTCTTGATGATGTGAAGGCACTTGTTGAGGTGTCAAGGATAATATTCATGATATTATTTACTACTATTTGTCACTATTCCTTTTTTTCACTATTTATGATTGGCATAAAATTACTATTCTATATTGCCTTGGTGGAATGGGGTGCATTTTCCATGGGAGAGTGCTAAAAAGGAGATCGATCAACTTTTGGAGGTTTGTGATGATGAGAGGATAAATTTCACTCATCTAAATTAGAATTCCCTTTATATTTTGATTAGACATGTGAAAAATGTGTGAGGATGGTGCATTTTACTTGGTCCTTTTCCATTATTCCTCCCATGTGGAATTATGGTGTCGATTTCTTGTTCTTCACTCCTTTTATTCATTATTAAACCTAAGTGGAGAATGTGGCATAACATTATTGGACCTTGCTCTTTTGACATGTGAAAGTATGTGGGTTATGGGACATTGTGTTTTATTATTTCCCTTCTTTTCCACTTATTATATTTATGTTTGTATTCTCCTTTGGTTAAGGTAGGCAAGTTTGGGATAGGCTTAGACAATGAAAGATTTTGAAGGCCTCCTTGACATGGGATTGTCAAATTATGTAATTGGTTTGAATATTTGTTGAGAAAGCTTGTATTTTGAGATGATTAATGAGAAATATAATGCTATTTTGAGAGAATATTATGTGTTGAATTCATGAGGATTTTTATATTATTTTATGAATGTTGTGAGATATGGAATGTTGAATCCATCCATGTGGCAAGAGGCCACATCAAGTGGTATCATAGCCACATCAAGTGGTATCAGAATCACATCAATATATTTTTTTCATTTTTTTTGAATAAGTAGATTGGATACAATCATGAAAACTCATGGGAGTTGAGATGTTTTCAACTAGAGGATAATGATGTGGTGGAAAACACTATTCATTGATGATGTGGTAGACACTATTCACCCTAGTGAGGTATCATGGCACTATTAATGATTGCATATGTGGAATGGGATGTAGTTGTATGAGGACACATGGATCACATGGTGGTGTACCAACCTTTTCTAAGGAGATGCTCTTCACTTTTGACTTTTCACATGTGACTAGCTTTTAGTATTCATTAAATAGTGAACCCATGTGAAGGGTGGCATAATTTTCCTTTGGTGGAGCCTTGTCCTTTATTATAATTTCTACCATGTGGAATATGGTGTATAATTCTTGGTCTTTACTCTTTTTTTATTTATCATGATTCTCCCAAGTGGATGTGGGATGCAAATGCTTGGTTGACCATTCTTCCTTCATGATTTCCCCTCCGTGTGAAGTGTAGGGGCTTAATGTCTTGTTGTATCCTTTGTTTATTATTTTATATAAGATAATGTATCCATTAATAGTAATGGAAGGATATTATTCATGGGCAAGGCTTATGAATTCCTTTGAAATCCTCTTTGGCTAGTGTAGTCTGAGTTTGCAAGAGAGAGAAGTTTGGTAGAGCTTGTGTGTAGCCATGCAAAGTTGGTATGGCCCTTAGTTGTAATATTTATATGAATTAATGAGAGTTACTTATGGTTATTATATGTTGAATCCATGATATGTTATGAGAGAATTTTTAAGAATATTAATGTTGATATTTATTGTATTGATGAAGAAATTTGTGTAAATGAGGGAGTTATGGTAGGGGGCCACATAAAAAACAAGTTATTGTATATTTTGAAACTTTAAAAAAAATTAATCTAGGAAATATTGAAAAAATAATATATTGAAACAAAACTAATATTTTATAAATAATATCTGGTCATATCCAAAAAAATGATACAAACCTTAATAACATCTAGGGTTAGGGTTCGAGCAATGTTCGAAGTAAGTCAAGTTCACCAAATGTTTTAACCTTTTAGGACTTAGTGAAAGTAAATCATATGTTTTTAAATATATAAGTAGACTAAATCAAGGTAATAATATGAAATAAATAATAACTAAGTTTTTACAATATTGGCTAACTTTGACCTTTTTAAAAATAGTAATAAATAGTGCAAGAACTTAGGTAGAAAAAAATTAGGATAGATGATCTAGAGGTTATAAACTGAGGTAGAGGCTAGTCTGAGTATTGAAAATAGGATCTTAATGTTATAACCCATCCTAAAAAGTAGTTTATAATTAGATAATAGCATGATTATTATAAATGTGGTAGTAGTGTCCTCTATGTAGGACTGTGTTGAGCTTTTAGGTGCTCCTGTGTCTAGATTTGTGAGATCTACTCTTACATGCATGAGTTTTGAAACCTTGTATATTGATTATTTTGATTGAATTTATGAATAAAACCTAATCC
>JARHVA010009002.1:150000-155000 GCA_037957365.1 Torreya grandis
TTGCATATAAATTCTGTTGACAACTAGCATTCTATTCAAATTTTGTATGTTTCTTCAATAATAATGTGATATATCATGTCACAGGTTTTGCCTATCCCTCATCATCTAAATTTTATTATCCAAAGATTTATTTCTAAATTTCAATTCTATCACAGGCTCTGCCTATCCCCCATCATCTAAATTTTATAATCCAAAGATTCCTCTCTCCAAATTTAATAATCTACTTCAAATCCCATTAACCTCCACTATCAAATTAAATAATCCCATTTAATCCTCCATGGGCCCAAAGTTCCCACCTATTTCTAACTCCTAAGATTACCACTTAAGAATTTAATGATCTCCCATCAATTCAATCATTCTCCACTATTTATATCCAACCAAGATCAGTCGCTATTATTAATCAAACCAAATATATAAATGGACCCATTCACATTCATTTCTACTAAGATTTATTTATACAATTAAGTGCCATCCAAACACCATCTATCAAAGATTCAAGAATCACCAATCCAATCAATCAAAAATCAAGATATTAAGTAGAAGTGTTGTTGATGTAAGAATGGATGATGGAGAGGGGAACCTGACGGCTGCTAGCGGTGGAGCCAAAAATGCCTGTCCAGCTGAAGCCGTGAGGGAAGATTACCTAGTGCCAGGGAAGAGCCTGAGTGAAAGTGAAAAGTTCTATGTCAGTGAACAGACCAAGGTTAGCAAAGTCAATGGATGCCTGCTACGGAGTTAAGACTGGCTTGTTCTGGTTATTCCTGCATCGGCAGTTCAAGAGGATGTTGATTACTTGGCATCCCATGCACTAATCTACAAATTTTTGGGCATTCGTATCTCTATATTGGCTTTAGAAGCCTGGATTCGAAGGTCATGGCAGATAGAGGGATATTTTGACATTATGCTAGCTGGTAATAACTTCTAGGGTCTTTGAGGGAGGCCCATATTTTTATGACTGTATGGGCATCTTCATCAAACCCTGGCATGTAGGGTTTAATTCCGTAGAGGATCTTCCATCTCGTGTCCCTATCTAGGTACGACTTCCATGACTCCCTTTGGAATTCTGGAGGGAGGATATTCTATGCCAAATTACTACCATGCTTGGAACTCCGCCTGCAAGAGCGCATCAGTCACTAGACAAAGAGGTTATTTATTATGCCCGTATTTGTGTTGATATTGATTTAAATAACCCTCTACCATATTCTATAGAGATTTGCTTGGGTTCTTCCTCCTGGATTCAATAAATAGACTACGAAGCTATTCCTTTCCGATGTAGAATATGCCATGTGTATGGGCACCTCCACCGCTAGTGCCCTCAGGCTCCTAGAGGGTCTGGTACACCTAATGCACCTACGGCTCCTTAGACAGACAAGGATAGTAGGAGGAATGACCAATCAGTGCATAATGGAATGACATATAGCTAGTATGATTGGGCGGCCAAAGGAAAAGCTCCTTCGACAGACCCAAATGCAGGACAAGGCCCCTCTGGCTACTCGGCTCTTGATAAGGAAGGTTTTATTCTAGTCTGATGCTGTGCGAAGGGATGTGGTCAGAAATGAGGGCATCTTGACAGGCAATTAGAGTCTAGATTTAATCAATTTGAGGCACTCAATAATATGGTCATTAAAGATGGTATTCTGCAGTAGAGCAAGGAGGGGCTTCAAAATTATAGGACAAACATCCCTTGATTGATAACTCTTAGGACACTATGGGACAACAACACCCAGAAATTAATCTCGAGCCCGAGTTGGATGCCCCCGTGACCTTCTCGGCCTCACAAGATAAGGATATTCATTGGGCCAATCTGGTTAAGGAGGTGGGTGCCTACAGTAAAGAAAAAGGGACACTTCCTACTCTAGGGTTAATGCAAAGGCTATTTAAAAAAGTCTCCTTCTCTACTCCATCCAGATCAGGGTGCAAAAAGGACCAAGACATAATTAAAATTACAGGTGACTTATTGGTAAAATTGGGGGTTGTGAAAACCTTGGATGAACATTTTCCCCTCTCTACCCAATGATTATTATATCATGGAATGCAAGGGGCCTAAATAACACCCCTAGACAAAAAGATATTCAGAACCTGGTGTTTGTCCATTCTTCAAACATTCTCTGTATCCAAGAGACCAAGGTATCTGTGGATTCCCTATTTACTTGTGTCTCTAATTTTTGGTTTTTAGGCCAATGTCAGTGCATGGGTGCTTTAGGGAGCTCAGGGGGTCTAGCCATGTGCTAGGACCCTAGCAAGATCACTCCTCTTCACTGGATGCCAGGTCCCTCAGCTCTCACAATGGTTTCTTCATCTTTGGAAATAGGGGAACTGATAGTGGTTACTGCAATTTATGCTCCTACTAATCTCCTTTGCCAGCTCAAGCTTTGGGAGCATATCAGGTATGTCAGAAGATATCATAATTTATTTCCTTGGATTATGATGGGGGATTTTAATGCCGTTCTTAGTTTGAAAGAGAAGAGAGGTGGCTCAACTCGCCTAGGTCCCTCCTCGGAGCTCTTTCGGAAAAATATATAGAGCTGCTGCGCCTCTCAGATGTTAAGCCTTTTAATGGGCTCTTTAATTGGAACAACAAGAGAATAGGTGATGCGGCCATCTCTGAATGCCTGGACAGATTCTTAGTTTCCTATTTTTGGTAGTCTAGTTTTTTCTCCCTTGTTTCAAAAATTCTTGATTGGAAGGGGTCTGACCATTGGCCTATTAACCTTTCAACCAATCATATTGCTACCACCAAGCAGCCACCTTTTAAGTTCTAGCTGATGTGGCTCTGGGACTCCTCCCTTCATGACCTCATGACTAGATGGTGGAGACAAGGTGGCCTGGCTTATGGTATGGCTATGTTCTCCTTCACTAAAAAATTGCAGTTTGTCAAAAGAAAGTTAAATGGCTAGAATAAGAATAGTTTTGGCAATATTCAAGCTATGAAAAAGAATGCCCAAGATCAATTAGATGCTGTTAACCAACATATTAGAGATCATGGCTTGACAGATGACCTGTGCATTGCTGAATCCCAGGCATCTATCACTTTGGCTGAGTGGGAACTATGAGAGGAAATTTTCTAGAAATAGAAGGCCTGTATAGAATGGCTCCAAGAGGGGGACAAGAATACGGCTTTCTTCCAAAAATCTGTTCAATGCCGTTGCAATAGGAATGTCATCACGTCTTTGGAAACGTTGGATGGGACAAGGCTAACCTCTTCTCATGCTATAGCCAGAGAGGCCATTCAGTTTTATTCAGCCCTTTTTTTAGAAGACCTACCTCATGATGAACTTGTAGAGAATATAGTGTTATTGAGTATCCCTTTGGTGGTGATAGCTGAAATGAACAACTCTCTTCTTCGTCCAGTTGGTATGGAGGAACTAGAAGGGGTAGTTTTTAGTTTGTGGAAGGGCAAGGCCCTGGGACTTGATGGATTTCCAGCTGAGTTTTACCAGGAATTCTAGGATATTATCAAGCGGGACCTTCTGGATGTGGTGCAGGAATCTTAATCTAGCAAGGAAATGCTCTTGCACTAAATGCTACCTTCTTAATCCTAATCTCGAAAAGGGAGCAGGCCAACTAGCTGGACCTTTTTAGACCCATTGCATTGTGCAATGTGGCCTACAAAATCATTACCAAGCTTCTTGCAGAAAGAGTCAAAGGCTGCCTCCCCATAGTTATCTCTAAAGAACAAGGGGACTTTGTTGCCGGTAAACAAATTCTAGATGGGGTGGTGATTGCCTCCGAAGCTATTCATTCAATGAGCGTGTCTCAGGAGCATGCCATGGTCATGAAGCTTGATATGGCTAAGGCTTATGACAGAGTCAACTGGGGTTTCTTGCATAAGGCCCTTGTGGCATTTGGTTTCAGTTTGGTTTGGGTCTAATGGGTGTTAAGCTGTGTCACAATGCCATCCTTCTCAGTCCTTATTAATGGGGAACCCACGGAGCTTTTTGGGGCCTCTAGAGGGCTGCGCCAAGGGGACCCGCTTTCTCCTTACCTGTTTATCATCCTGGCTGAAGGGCTGGGGAGACTTATCAAGCTCTGTGTTGCTCAGAATGTGTTGCAAGGTTGGCAATGGGGGAATGGACTTCCCACTCTATCCCACCTCCAGTTTGTTGATGACACTGCCTTGGCAGGGAGAGCTCGAATTAGTGAAGTGGCAGCATTTTGGCATACTTTAGACATTTATTTGGCAACCTCAGGCCAAAAAATTAATGATCACAAATCCTCTATTTTCTTCTTCAACACCCCTAAGCTCATTCAGCGGAGGATTGCTACTATCTTGAGGTTTCAGATTCAGTCTCTTCCTCTCACTTATTTGGAGATCCCTATTGTCCTGGGAAGACAACCCAAACTTTTTTTAGAAAAATATTCTAGACAAACTCAAACAAAAAGTTACTCACTAGACTCATAGATGGATTTATACTACCAGAAGGGTGACTCTCCTGCAATCAGTGATTCAGGCTCTACCTATATATCGAAGCATGGTTCAAGCTGCCCCAGTTTACTTCCTCAGGGAATTTGATGCTCTTGATCGCCAATTTCTATGGAGTGGGAATTTATAGAATTCCAAATGGAGCCTCATTAACTAGGACATAGTCTATAGGCCCAAAAAAGTGAGCGGCCTTGGACTTTGCTCAGTGATTTTATGTAGTCAGGCTCTCACTGCCAAGCTTTACTGGCGATGGTGCTCTAGCCCATCACATCTCTAGGCCCATATTTTGTATCACAAATATTTTCTTGGAGTTGAGTCCCCTGATATATTCAGGCTTCCTGTGGAGGGGTGGGGGTCTATGGTGTGGAATACACTCAAGCTTGGGGCCCAACTGGTTAAACGTAGCCTCTTTTGGATTTGTAACAGTGGTAGGATGGCTCTCTTTTGGAGTGATTCATGGGATGGATCGCCTCCTCTCTTGTCCACTCATCCACACTTCCAGGATCTCTATAACTCCTTTCACGCTGTTGGATGGAACATAGTGGCTCAGTATAAGGAGGCTTTTAATCTTGGCAAA
>JARHVA010009002.1:165000-310000 GCA_037957365.1 Torreya grandis
TGCATGCGGTGGTCATACAATTGACAAATATAATAAGAAGCATTTTTCTTTTTTAAAGCCAAAAGTTAATAATAGACATTATTAGGCATAATGAACTATTTATAATTTTCAAACATGACATTTCCTTCCCTGACATTTTCACAAACATATAATTTTCAAATATAAAATATTTTCACAAACATATAACACGAGATAATTTCACAAACATATAATTTTCAAACTAGGATTTCCTTCGTTGACATTTTTACACATGCCATGGTCAAGCAATTTCACGAAACATATTTTGGCAGCTATCATGGATCATGGATTTTTATATATTCTAACTACCATGAAGTCATCTTTTTAATTAATTGTTTTCAAATTGTTCTTTTTGTACATTAATATTTTATATTTTTAAAAAAATGTTGGAAAACTAATCTATGATTTTGATTGTGAAACAATCTCCAAGGCTTTATTAACCCATCATGGATCATTGCACTGTTGAAGCATTTTAGGAAACAATTTATGTAATGACAAATTTTAAAAAAAAAAAAAAAAAAAAAAATCGTTTTTCCAATAACACAGTTTAAAATTGAATTTCATATAAACACTCTTTTTATACAATTAAATGTTTATAGCTTTGTTTAGTAAATATTTAAACTATATTCTCCAAATGCAAAAGAGGAGGGCAAATTTTCTAATTTTCCTCTGAAAGCAAGTGGATTTAACCGCTCTGGTCATTTGTTTTTTTTGGGCTTCCTGGCGGATTTCGTCTACCGTTTTGCAAGACGAGATGATGTCAGCCACAGTTCGACACAGCAAATTGTAGAGTGTTTCCAGTTGGAGATAATGTGCTGCCTTGATAATATTAAACAGAAATGCTACATCAGTTAAAAGTTCGCCACAGAACTTTGTGTTTCACTCCTTTATATTTGCAAAACTCTGTCACAGTTGACATGGCATTTTCAATAAAGTTAACTACAAACTCAATACCATCGCTGCTCTTCATAATTTAAATTTTAAAGAAAATTGGTAGAATAAATACCTCAAAATCTTTAATTGAAAAAAATACCTCTGGATTTTAGCTCTAAAGAGGAGAAGGGAGAAGGTTAATTTATTCATATATGATATGAATATTTATCCCTCAACCTTACACGCGTTGCTCCTCAACGGTCGCATATCTTCATATAAATTAAACAATTAGCCTCTGTTTAATTTATTCAATGTTAAAAGCCGGCCCGGAACAAACTAAGCTTCGCACGAAAATATTTCCCTTGGTATTAAAATGAGAGGGCTTTGGTATTAATGTACTGTCCCATTGACAAGTGGTCAAGCTTCAACATCAACGTCTGATTCTGAGCTGGCAGCAACTGTTGTTGGCTCAAGATACACCTGAGCTAACTGCCATGGTAATTATTGTTTCTCCTAAACATGGCTCTTTTGTTTTTATATTTTTATGGGAAGTTTTCTTTACATTTTTTCATTTTTTTTATTTATTTATTTATTTATTTATTTATTTTTTTTTTTTTGGGTACACATGAATTGAATATCCAAAATTTCTGCATCTGTTCGTGTAAGGAGAGAGAGCGCTCAAAAAGTGAGACATAAGCCTATGGTTGCAGTTGCAGCCTGTTCTTTGAGTCCTATATTTAAAGTAATTACGTTCACGGTTCACGTAACGACTACTCCCTATTTTTATATTGTAAATTGTTTAAAGTTGATTTTGTATTTATAATATAAATTAAATAGAATAATAAATATTATGGAAAAATTAATAATAGTAAACATAACAAATGATTAGTAGTGAGATATAAGCATATAGTGTTTTTATAATTTATATCATAAGAGTAATGACCAATGCATATGACATAGACATATGCAGATAAAATATTCCTAAAACTAATCGTGATAAAAATGTTCATTAGTATTAACCTCCTCGACCTATAAACTATGTTTATCAAAATAATATGAAAAAAAAATCTAACTTAATTTGTTTGTACCATTTCTTGCTTGTATAAAAATGTAGATGTAAATTACCTCGAAGATAAGAGATAATCCATAGATTTTATGTAGAAGGACACAATTAAAAATAAAAATAAAAATAAAATGATTGAAAAAATAGATTTACATGGTAACTTTTCAATGGTAATTATATTTTCTATAAATGGGGAATCACCTTAGACCTAAACTTGTGTGGCTAAGAATGTTGAAAAAAGGTGATTTCTAAGTATATAAAAAAATGATTGGTGGCTTTGTATTTTAATCATAATATTTCATAAATGTATGCACACGTCTTTCTTGAAATTTTTGTTTTGAAAATTGGAAACAAATTGTATTATGAGAAATCAAAAAAATTATCATGTAGCTAATAAAATAAGAAATAAATAATTTTAATAGTTTTATGGTGCGGTATAAAAAATAAGAGAATAAAGATTTAGACCAACCCCATATTTTGGTGTGGTATTAAAAATGAGGTGTATTTTTTTAATTATTTATTGAGCAGATGCATGTTTTAAGTGCATACATGAAGCCGCAGAGCTTTCATAATCTATACAAACCTCATATAGTACCCCTCAAGGCTTGATTTTTTGGTAGCACTTCACTGAGATCTTACTACTAAAGTGGGCATGAAGGGACTAAACCCTCCCATGAATTGCCTATTAATACCTCTCTTCCATAGATTTGGGCCTCATCATACTTAAAGGTATATAGATGACACCTTTAGATAAATTTGTAAATCCTTTAATCCATATGAAGCCCTTTTTCCTTCAAATTTATGGTGATATAGTAATCAGTTAGCCCCAGAAAGTTACTCTTAACATACTTTTGAAATCAAGTTTAGTGGGCTATAGGCATGGAAGCCTCTGTAGTCAGTGCTCTAAAACATTAGGCCATCAATATTTAATAAAAAATAAAGTAGAATTAAGATCAACCAAATTCTTTAAGAGCTTATCTAGATCATCATTTTATTATGTGGTTTTGTTAACAATTACTCTCATAGCGTATAAGTTTCCTTGGTTTAATTTTATGTGTGCACAAACATTGTTTTTTATAATTAAAGTGAAAATAGACCAAAATCAACCAACATCAAACCAAAATTTTGTAAAATCAAATCCAAGCCAAAATATTAAAGTTGAATTACATAAATTTACATTCAGTCCTTCACCCATGGTATTTTTCAATAGAAGCCAAGCCATAAGTAACTTGATTATTGATTTGAATTTGGGTAATAATACATCAGTTGAGATAAACTTCAATAATAATCCAATCCCCCCTAATCAAGAACATGGTGATCATACTAATAATGACATTAATCAAAGCAAGTATGAACAAGATAATACTAGCCAATGGTTCAAAATAGATCAAGCAAAAGCCTACCTCAAATAATACCTTTGTCAAAATAAATATCAAATCCTGTTGTGTCTGGCCTAGGTAGGTGATTCCACATATGTTTATAGAGACTCAATGCACCTAGACTACAAACAAGATGAAGAGGTCCATGAGAAATAACAAGCCACTAATAGTTATCATATAGATCAAGATCAACACCATAATAAAAATTTCCATTTGCATCATAAAGCTATTAACAAAGGAAAGTCAAATTTATTATAGAAATCGTCCCAAGACCCAAATAGAGTTATAATCAACCAACTCCAACAAGTTATCTAGATGATAACTACTTTGGCCTTGACTTTAGTGGCCACACAATATAATCCATAAATCCCATCCAATTAGCAACAACACATCCTATCTAGTCAACAAAAATAAATCCCATCCAATCAGTAAAAACAAATACCATCCAATCAATAACACATCTCATTCAGTTAATATAATAAGCCCCTAGTAATTTTGAATTTGGAAATAGGGTGTACATACTCCTTGAATCTAATGCCATTTTAAATTCATCAACCTTATTTATCCTTTATCCACCCATCAACATGTGCCAAATCTTTCTCTAAGCACTCCTTTTGCTCAGGAGTGGCAGGAAATGAAAAATGCTCTCCAAGGATTATAGGCAAGGAAATGGAGCATGAAATTTGAGTTTAAAGAATTGTGTATATATATCCATTTGATGAATATATTTTACAAATCCCCTTTCCCCCTCACTTTAAGGTAGCAAAATTTGATAAATACAAATGGAAAGGAGATCCATGGGATCACCTTATATATTTCTTCATGGTTTTTCATGAAGTGGTGTATAATCACATTTTATTGCTAAATCTGTTTCCCTAAAACTTGGGTGGCCATGTTTTGGAATGGTTCTTCCATTTTCCTAAGGAATCTATCACTACATTTGAAGACTTATCAAAATGTTTTATGAATTATTTTTCATAAAACATAGAACTTGAGTTGACATTTATGGACTTTAGCAACTCCAAACAAAGAAGTGGGGAGAGTTTCTCATACTTTTTGAAATGATGGAGGAGTTTGGCCAACCAATTTCCACCTTCATTTCTGGAAAAATAATTAGTAAATATTTTTGGAAAATATTAATCATGAAATAAGTTATCATGTGAAACTCTAATGGTCCACTAATTTTGATGAGATCATCCAAAAAGTATTGTAAATTGAAAGGAAACTCATTGATAAGGGTCTATTAAAAGTTTTCTCTAAAAAAATCCACATCAGCCTCATGATAGTGCTTAAGCACAAAAAGAGAAACCCAAGTTATTTAATAAGAACAATAATTTAGTGGGTGATGGAGTTATAAAGTCAAAACATGTAAAAAATCTTCAAGCAAGGCATGTGCAGAATGTCCAATCCCCTCCAAAGGTCACTCTCAAATTAACACTTATCAAAATATAATATCAAAAAAGAAACATTAAGTTTCTTAGAGAACCCAAAGAATTACTTTTCCAACAAATTTTGGTGGAAAACATGATTGTATTCCCATAAATAAAGCCTTTTGAACTAGGATAGTATAAACCACAATAGTACTAAGAAGTTGAATACCATGATTATCATCACATCAAAGGGCATGTTATATATCGTTGTATTTAGCTCAAACACTACATTCAATATCTACTAGATCTTGGTGACATTGAGATCAACAATAAGGCATCAACATCACAAAATCAAAACATGGGAATTTTTAAGGATTCATTACCAAAACATTATCAACATAATCAACCAAAATAAAATCAATATTACCACCAAGGTCAAAACAATAATGCCTCACATAATTATGATAACATTGTGTCCACTATAAAAATTAATTCTTACCATTAGCCTAACACAACTCAACATGCTATAGTCATTACCCCAAGGCCTTCTACATCCCAATATAGTAACCTCATCCAATATTAAGAATGCAATGTTACTACTTGACCCTCAAAGGTCACAATTCAAGGTTATTCCATATCAAAATACCATAGTCAAATCCCAAATCCTTTCATGTATAAATCAAAACCATCAACATCTACAACTAAGAAGCAATATGACCTTATAGAATAGTTGGAGAATACCCATGCACAAATTTCCATATTGGATCTCTTATGAATGCCCTATGTTCATAAGGACATCTTACACCAAACCCTCCAACACTAAAAAATCCCTACCGATATTAACCCATCATAATTATAAACATTGGTAGGACATTTATCCTCGAGTGAACAAATCACCTTTGGTCACAATGATATTTCACCAGTGATGCTGTCCTATAATAATCATCTCCATGTAGAGGTGATTATTTATAAACATAATACTGAGTGTGTATTCATAAACAATGGGTCAACATTAAAAGTTTTCATAGTCAAGATAGTCAAGCACCTCAGGTATTCATAATTAGACATGGAATCAAACATAATTTCCATAAAGGGATATGATAATTACAATAAAGAATCAGATGGAACTATTTATATTCCCATCACTATTGGGATCATCACATATCAAACCCTATTTTATGTCATTGAAATTAAGCTATTGTATAACCTCCTTATCAGTCATCTATGGATTCATTCCATGCACACCATTCCTTCCACTTTGTATTAATGTCTTAAATTTACACACTTTGATATTTAAGTCACAATCCTTTGTGATACATAGCCTTATTAGTATTGTAATATTCTAAAGGTTTAATATCACATTGCCCATCATTATCCCATTTTAGAGTATACAACTACAAAGAGTAAAAATGTGCTTCCAAGTCCCAAATCATCATAAATTCATTTAGATGACCTTCAATCCACATCTAATAATCATCATCCAATATAATCCGCACACTTCATAATCATAAATAGAGTTTATAGAGAATATGAAATTAAAGCGATTTCCATATTGTAAAACTTATACTATCCTAAAAAACCCATGGTAGGCCCAACATGGTGTGGCCAATGAAAGCTAATTTTTATAAAGTAGGCTCTAATTCATTTTCCAAGAAAGGTATTCTCTGTAGTGAATAGATAAAAGATCTCAAAAATTTATGTTTATATGGTGATCTATTATATTATTCTATGAAAACAATAAGTGTCCTATCCCTAGCAAGATGTTAGAAAAGGTAGATTACAAAGGTAGAGGATTGGGAGGAAATGAAAAAGGAATTCTTAAGCCCATCACATCTATAAAATATGAAAGAAATCAAGGAATCAAATATAAACTACTTGGAGGGGACTCCCATGATCTTGAAAGTGATACAACTATGATGTCTAATGATGAATTTCCTGGCAATGACACTGAGTCAATTATTGCATCAACAATGAGCTTGTTGATATTTTTTTTTGGACACAAATGTTGTCCTAACCCATTCCTTTAGACCTTAATTATCCCAAATTTATTGACTGGGACCAACATGATCACACACCTTTGGATGTTTTTTATAATGATGAGGCAATTACATATGTTTTAGGGCTTAGAGATGGTTTCCCACTTGGAGACCATAAAAAGGATTTAAAAATAATTTGGAATTTGGTACCTAGTCTAGGAAGTAGGTGACTTTCCTTAGTCAAGAAAAAAAATAAAAAAATTAATGTCCTTTGGTGAAACCTTTATGAGGCACTAGTGAGCAATGAAATAAGTAAAAACAAAGATGTACACATTCATTGGTGAAAACCTTTCTGAGGTGCCAATGGATGGGAAATTACACTCTTTATATAGGAGCATAGAGTACTATAAGTCCCCATATCATATTTAGTTAAAATATTATTCTTGAGGAGTGATGCACATTTGAACAATTGGTCCAAGATTTTATGTAAACATTCAATGATCTATTTCTAGAAATTAATAATTACTATACTTCTTATATGGGTGTGTTCGATAAACCAATTGGGTCAAAATTGAAGGAATAATATCAATTCCCTTAAGTAAATACATTTTTGGAAGATGGTTCCACATTACTTATGGATAACACCATTGATATAAACCTTGGTACTAAGGATAATACATGCATAATTAAGTTTAATGCCTCTCTCATTGAAGATGAGCGTGATCTCATTATCATCATTCTCAAGGAGTTCATTTATATTTTTTCATTGTATTACTTTGATGTATCTGGATTAGATCCATCCTTATTTTTCCACCATCTTATAGTGCATCTAGATTCCAAACCCATCAAACAAAAATTCTATAAGATACATACATGTATTACCATTTTGGTCAATAAGGAGATCAATTTTTTTTAGAATATAGATTCGTAAGACCTATTGATTATTCATAGTGGATATCCAACATTGTCCCTATCAACAAGAAACCCACTAAATCTACATTTACACCAATTTAAGAGATATTAACAAATCCTATCCAAAGGATGATTTTCCATTGCCCAACATTGATATGAATATCAAATCCACACCATGATATGAGATGTTATCACTTATGGATGGATTTTACAAATATAATAAAATTAATATAACACTTGAATATCATTATAAAATTGTATTGTGGAACATTTTATTATCAAGTCATGCCTTTTGTCTTGAATAACTCTAGTGCTACTTGTTACAGAGCCATGATTGATATCTTCCATGACGTGATGTATGCCATTATGGAAGATTATGTGAAAAACATACTTGGAAATTCAAAAATAAGATCACAACATCCAATAATTTGGTGCATAATCTTTGAATGGCTTCAAGAATATAATGTATGCTTTAATCCTAATAAATGTGTCTTCAACGTCACATCTAGAAAGTTGGGTTTAAGTATCTCTGGGATAGGTATTGAAGCAGAATCAACTAAGGTCCATGCTGTAATATAAATACTTCCACCATCTAATATAATATAAATACATAGCTTGTAAGTATTTTTTTGTGATTCATCGATTCATTTCATAGCTTGTAGACCATTGTCATATGTTCACACAACACTTGAAAAATGTCACTTCATTCCAATGGATAAAGGATTTCAAGGAGGTGTTTAACCAAATAAAATAATGTTTGGATAATCCACCAATTCTAGATCCTACAACTCTAGTCAAACCATTGTTACTTTCATATCAGCCACTTAGCATGCCTTGGAGGCACTTTTGTCTCAACATGATGAAAATGGTAAAGAAAGAGTAGTTTAGTACTTGAAAAGAACATTGGTCTCATACAAACATAATTATTACCTCTTGAAAATGCATGTTTAGTAGTAAGTTTTCACCTCCCAAATGTTATGACACTACATGCTCAAAATTGTAAAATTTAATCTACCTAAGAATTTTCTATCCAAAGTAGCATTATCAAGTCGTATGGCCAAATGGATTATTCTCCTAAGTGAATTTGGAATTGAATACACTTGTTAAAAAGATATTAAAGGGTAGGTCATTTCCAATCAATTTGTATAATATCCATTAGTTGATACACAACAATTAACATTTGGGTTTTTAGATGATTCCATTTTATCCATTGAAAAATGAAAATAATGGAAGCTCTATTTTGATCCATCATTCACATCTTGTGGCTTGGGGGTAGGTGTTTTATTTATAACACCACACAGATTTACTATCCATAGGGATTTTAACATCAAATTCCCATGTACAAATAACATTGCAAAATATGAGGCCCTTCTTTCATGACTTCAGATTTCCATCTAATGATACATTCATCACTTTTTAGTCTTTGGTGATTCTAACTTAATCATCAATCAAGTAATTAGTCAATATCAAACAAAATATGAAAAACTCATGCCATATAAATCCATGCAAGATAGCCTTAAGAAATATTTTGACCATATACATTTTGAGTGAGTATAAAATGACAACAAAAAATCAATAGATTCCATGGTTACTATTGGTTAATTTCTAGATATGTCTTTAGATATTCATCAGTATTGGATCTTGATTGAACAACTCATTATCACTACATATGATCATCCAAAATCTAAAAGGTATGCGAGATCATTAGTCCTAGTGCACTTCGGTATAATAATATTTGCATCTACACTCATGATCAAATCATTTCACAATACTTATCATGTAACTAACTTAAATCCTTCATCCATAACACATCATGATATAACTTTGTGGAATGTTCTATTATAGAGACTATGATGGAATCTTGATGTGTTATTTAAATATGGGATAATCAAATACGTTAATGATAAGATTTTTAGGGCCCATACTAGTGGAATGGTCCTTGATAAGAATATTATTCACATATGATACTACTAACCAAGTATGTAAACCGATGCATGTGCCTATGTCAAAAGGTGTGTTTCTTTCCAAAATCAGGATGACTTGATTCATGCTTTATGACAAACATTATATAAATTTATAAATACTTGGAAATTTTTAACATGGGGACTCGATCTCATACGAAAGATAAACCCCACTTCATATGAAGGTCATGAACACATCCTAAATACTACCGAGTATTTTATAAAGTTAGTTGAGGCAATCAAACTCACTTATGTATCTAGGAAGAAAATATCCAATTTTTTTTTAATTATGTCATTTGTCAATATGGAATCTCATCCAACATAATTTTTTATAATGGAAAATCCTTAAAAAATAAGGACATTAAATCCCTATGCTCCCAATTCCATATCTGACATAGATGTTCCACTCATTATTAATGGCCAGGCTGAGCCATCCAATAAAAAAATCCTTAAAATAATCAAACTAAATATTAATGATGTTTGTTATGATTTGAATTTGAAACTATTTCCTTCCTTATGGGCTTACCAAACCAACATCCAGACTCCCATAGGTGTTACACCATATTCCCTAATATTTAGATCACAATTAATCCTTCCTATTGAGATCGAGTCATCCTTCCTATGTACTTCAGTGCAAGATGTTGTTGATGACGAGGATTATATGTTTGTATGACTACAAGAGGTATAACTGCTTCACAATAAAATATTAAACACACTAAATCATCTCAAGGCTTATCAAAATAGGATGCACCATAGCTATAAAAAGAAAAGTAAATATCGAGAGTTTGAATTTGGTGACTATCTTCTTAAATAGAATCAAATGAACAAAAGTGTAGAGTGAGAAAATAAAGGAAAGTTTGATCCTAATTGGATAGGTCCATACATCATTACTACTAAGTATGGTTTAGGAGCATATAGATTGGAAAAAAAGAAGCAAAAGAGCTTGATGAGCCCATATAAATCATGCAAATCGAGTGTTTCCATGTTTGACATCCATATAAAATATTAAAAAAATAAATAAAAAAAATAAAAAAATTAAATTAAATGTCAAAAGAGAAAGAGAAATAATTTACCCAAAGGTGAAAACAATTTTATGGCATCTTGGATAAGTATCATGGTGAAAACTAGTTTTTTGGCACCATGTGTAAGGTTCATTGTCTATGAGTACCACTATTTTTGGGGTCAAGTACAAACCCTTCCACATACCTACATTTAATCCATATCATTATCCAACAAACCCCTTTCCATTTTGACCTTGGTAGTGATTTACAACTACTATAGGGTACAATAGGTTTTAACAGATTAGAATGTGGTAGCTTATTTGTAGTAGGATATTAGAGTGACACAATAAGAAGTTTCCATTTCTTGTGATACTTTGAGAGATTCATTTTGCATGTATCCATTCTTTCATCCTTTATGTCCCACGTCCCTTTCCACATCTACTACTAGAATTGCTTTCCCTTTTGTTAGTATCTTTTTACACATAAAGGGGAATCCAAAATCCAAAAAATTAGGGAAAGACAAAAATATCCCAAAGAGATAAATCCTAAAAATAAAAAATAAACATCATAAAAATTCAAAAAATATAAAAAAGTGATATAAAGTCACAAAACCTCAAGTTTTTGTGATCACTCTTGTTTAACTCAAGTTTAAATCCTTGATTAGTTTTGAATAAAATCCTAGTCAGTCCACCATTCATCTAATCCAAGATCATATATTTCACCCTATTTGGGGAAAAATTATAACAATTATTTTTTGGATATTTTCCCTAATTCATTCCCTTTCATATATCCTTGCTTGAGGCCACCATCTAGTTACCATATTGTTGAATCCTCACATATGGATTTTGATTTTGTTAAATGTTAAAATGCTTTTTATTGATTTTGTTTTTGGGTTTGTATGTGTTTATTTTCTTAATTATTTTTTTACTTTTCTTATTATGGCTTGACTAAATCCATATGTGTTAATGGGCTTATTATGGTCTCTCCATATCATGGTGATTTTTTATGCTTGAACTTGAGTCCATCCATTGACATATGACCATAGTGCATTATGGTCTTTGATATCATGGTGTGTTGTTGGAATCTATTTATTGGATCGAGGGTTAGTGCTTATGCACATTACAACCCTGTCATCATGGTGTTATGTTAGGGTGCATATCATTAGATACTACATAAAAAATCATGTTGTAAATTATATGAGGTGGCTCACTAAAACAACATTGTAATTTCCTTGAAAAATTATATCCATACCTTAAGATCCATTTTCAAATCCAATAAATTCATACATATTTGAAGAATAAAATTAAAATTAAAATTAATCATTATCTATTTATCATCATCATCCCTCCCATTTGAAGAGAACTAATTGGCTCGAGGTCTATTTAGACTATGTAGATAACACCTAGTTACATGGGATTTTTGAGATAAGATTGACAAGTCTTATTATAATTATTACCATTAATTTCAATTATCACCCCTAATAATTTCATCCCATTCCTCCATAATAAATTATTCACTCCTTCACTTCCAATCAATACCCACCATCTTATCCCTTTTAGCCTATCAATCTCATTTAATCACTCATCCAACTTGTCAATCTCTTTTAAAAAGGTAATTGATAGCCATCCTTGTGTCATGCCTCCATCTCTACATATCCTATACTTTACCCTTGTTTTTTGAACCCCTTTGACATAGTCCATTCCATTTCTATCTCCAAAGAAACCATCTGATTTGCATTTTAGCTTATCACCTTCTTTACCATAAATTTTTCTATCAACACTTAGTTGATCATGATACCACTTGCTTCTTCACTCTCACATCATCCTTTTTTCTCCTTATTTCACTCCTTTGCTCAATCATTTCCCTATTTTTGATGTTTTTCCTTATCCTTCATTTTCCTTACCTTTCCATTTTCTCCTCAATTTAGTTTAGACCTCTTTTCACCACTTTCATTTTCTTCCACATCCCTCATCATGTCATTCACCTAAATAACAACATAAATTCCATTTTAGATGCTTTAAATTACCAAATCCACCTATTTTTCATCTCCATATTTTCAACCCCATCTTTTACATTTTGTTTTCCATCCCATTTCTCTATTTAATTTCATTTTTTTATCATCTTCCCTAATTTCAATTGGTTTACTTTACATGTTTCTCATCAATCTTTATTTTAAACAAAAAGTCCTTTATAGTTATTTATCTTTCGATAAGCCTCTATAGTTAACATTTTATACTTATAAAGACTATTTCCTATAATTTTGACTTATCAAAAATCCAAATTTTCAAAAAATATCAAAAATAAACTGGATTGTATCCAAATTAAATTAGAATGTATCAAGATTAAGTTGGAATTATTAAAAATAGCTCATATTTGTCCAATGTATTTGTTATAAGTCCAAATTATTTAAAATGATCATAAATAATTTATTTATTAATAGTTAAAAACTATCTTAAATAAATTGGAATTCATCAAAAATTACTTGGACTTATAACAAATAAATCACATCTATATTATATATTTGCAATAAGTCCAAATTATGTGACCTTTTAAACTAGTTCACAAACCATGCATTTATAGATTTTATAAGATTTGGCATTCTATTTTGTAAGAAAAAATAATTCATACATCAATTGTGCACTCAATTGATATGTGATTTAGAACACTTGGGATGATTGGGATGCCATGTGTCATCGATTGATTAGATAATGAACTATCTATTTAATTTGATTTGAGTGACATCCTTAAGACTATCAATTTGATCTCATATTATCTCACATAATCTTGGGTTCCATGTGAAAATCCAAATAACATATTTCGATACAAAAATTCCAAAGCATGAATTTTGATATGCAAGTGGGACATTCCAAATCATAAACACTAAAGACCTTTTTGCACCCATGGGAATGTCAAATTGTATTTTATAAAACATAAAAGATATAGTGTACTAAATTCTCAGATGTGCAAATTATGAATACATTTTTTTAAAGACCATTTTTAGAGATGAAAAAATGTGAAGTGGGCATTAAAACACTCAAATGATATTAAATAGATGCATAGTTACCGAGATACTGAATTGTCCTAGTAGAAAATATAAAACTCAAATTCTGAAGTGTATTAAGCAAGACCCAAAATATAAAGTGCAACTATAAATAAATATAAATAGATAAAGTAATATAACATTATACATTATAAAAAATTAGACTAAATTTTGAAAAAAACATTCATATTTCTCATTCCAAAATTAAGGAAACACCATTTCAAATTTCCCAATCCTTTTATCACTATTTTTGTTAATGCCTAGTGGGATAATGCACTCAAATAGTCTATTACAATTCCTTTAAAAAAATTAGTGAGAACAAGTATATGACCTCTCCAATTTTTATTTGGTTTCCAAGCGTAGATTATATTGTCTATGAGTATGGATGGCAAAGATGTCTCAGTTAAGTTTGGCTTCCATTTTTTGTCCAAATAGCTTGAATATTTTTTTGATTCTTATGCATCATTTTTCCCTACATGAACTGGGATGAACCAAGCTACATTGACCATTCATTCTATATCCCCATTTTTTTTAGTATCTAAATATTGTTTTTATATCTAAAAACCCATACTATGTAGTCCACTCTTGTAGAATTATTAGGTATGACAAATAACATATCTCTAATTTGCACATCTTGAGTTGGATCAAATGTAATTATTATTCTTTTGCTTTTGGGACCAACATATGTATCTGTAGATGCCACTCCAAAATAAATTGTGCTATCATGTACAATTTTGTTTAGATCTCTATGTAGGGGTATGTTATGATGATTTCTAGGCCAAAAATCTTCTATGCACTCAACTTCAGAAAGGAATATGTATTCTTTCATTATGTCATGGATGTTTTGGAAGTAATATGCTAGATCCTTCCACTTACTATTTCTATTCAAACCAAATTCATTGAATTGATGCACATACTTATTTAATTTATATTTAATTTCTTTTTCACTCTTTTTTATAATTCTATCAAAGTCTTTAGAAACAATGGAATCTTGAGACATATCTCTCTTTTTCAAGTCTTTGAAAGATATTTTTGTTGGATTACCTTCTAGAACATTTGGCTCACCATTTTATTTTGTTTCCCATAATGTAATAATGGGGGGGGGGACCAATTTCTATCTCTTATATATTTTTTGCAATGCATATTGGGTTGACCTTAGTCCATCAATAGAAGAAAGTATTGACCTTTTGTAAAGCCTACTATTTTGTTTCTTCTCTTCAGCTAGTAACTATTAACATACTCTTTAAAATCTACTACCTCTTCAATAAAATTTATCATGAAGTTTCTTGTATTTTCACATGTCCTATAAGTGTCCATCATCTCTACTATAATCCATACATATTTCCTCTTTATACATTCAGATAAGTTTCTAAATGTGTCATCGATGTCCTCATGGGTACATCTTACAGGTAGAAATTTAACCTTGACATTAAGGAAAACACCTTTATAGACAAGGAGAGATAAATATTGTAACACATACCTATACAAAAAGACATGATTTTGTGAATTTGTAAATGTAACATTACTTCCATATAAGGTTTGACATTTTTAAAATATAATTATGGATGGAAGTACATGTTCTTATTATCCCAAAAATAATTGTCTCGTTGAAGGTATATCCTAGAAGAAATTTTCTTGAAGGCACCAATTGATTGTGCTTCTTCTCTATATTTATTATATTTAGGGTAATAGTTGTTAGATAAAGGTTCATCATACAATGGATATTTTTAAGATATAGGTTTATATAGTAAAGATCCATAAGTATCTAGCACTATTATTTTCATATCCCTGAAGCACTTGTTTAACGAGGTGATAGTAAAGTTAGACCCTCCAAGAATGTAAGATAAAAAAAATTCCCATATCCACCTACACCATGACTATGTGTTATAATTCTTGGCATTGACAACTCTAATATTCTATTGGTAACTAATTTACTTTTTATCACTAGCCTTAGCACAAATGTTTTTTGATGTTCCACCTTATCATGAATCACACTAAGGCATTCTTCATGGTATTGCTTTGAAATTAATTTATTTGTGTAATACATTTGTCTTAAAAAAAGTATTTGATTTGATTACATCATGAATTCTTGATCGACGCACTCTTTTTGATCTCTAGAAAGGGACCCATAGTGTTTATATTGAGTCAACAAGATGCATGTTTTACACCTACTGAAGTCATCAAACATGGTAATGGTCACATTATGAAAATTAGTTCTCCATATGTTATTGAATTTTGATTGGGATATTGGCACATATTCTATATTTTTTAGTTGTACATTAATATGGCACCTCATTAATTCTTGAGTGAACTATGCTGGAAGATGTCAAACATTTTCTCATGACCTGTCTATATCTACCTAGCATGTTAATCATGGAGAAACATTTATAAAATCATCCACCAATTGGTCCAACATATATTTAGGTACCATTGTATTATTTTATATCTTTTGTCAAAATATCCTTGCATGGAATGCATTTCATTCCCCATTTTTATGACAATTTTAAATGTCAAAAAAGTTACTTCTCTTCAATTCATATATTTTAAGCCAAGCTTCCAAAAATATCTCTATACCCTAAAAATCAACGCTAGTTTTTTTTTTCTTAAACAAAATGATAGAAAGGTCATCCAAGGCATGTTTCCTCCTATCTATTGTGGTGAAATCAAGGAACTTCATCGTATTTTAGGATCTCCAATGAAAATCCTGATTGAAAACATTTTTTGGTGCAACATTTATTTGCATACATCATTGTAATATCACTATCTATGCTTTCATCAAACTCGACTTGGCTAAGTGAATTATTTCACTGACTTCTTTTTTGGCTTGAGTATTTTTAGGAACAAGCTAATTGTTTTAGATGCCTTTATGCTAAGAATGCCAAGAAAGGAGTGATTTCATTATCCACTACATCCCAAATGTTTTCAATTTCTTTCTCCTTTGGTATCATGTATGGTAAATTGATTTCTCTACACGTCTTAGCGTCCACTATTTTGATGGAAGGCCATCTAACAATAGATGTTTCAATTTCCTCTATACTCTAAGTCTCACAATGTTGTATACCATGCCTTATTTAATTTCCCAATTTAATTTCTAATATTATGACAGGAATGTAACCAAAAATATCCCTTGGTTGTGTAAATTCAACATAACCAAAATTAAAATTTTTATCATTTGTTAGAGTTGCACATTTGTGCAAAAAATGTACCCTCTTCCCAAATTTTTTTTTCTTAGGCTTTGAAATGTGGTAAGATCATCGATATATCAAACAAATGAATCCAACTAAGGGTTTTCTTATCGAAATAGTTGTATATGTAGAATTGGATGCAAATTATTTTAACTTTGTTCCATGTCATTATCTATATAAAACTTGTCTATGGTATGTTTCACCATTCTTGTGCTCCATATAGTAAAACTATTAACTCCATGCCCCAAATTATTCATAAAAGTTACAAGAAATGGAAGTGGTAGACTTAGATAAAAATCATTAGTCACATTAACACCTACACATCCAATAGGTATTTCTTCATTGTGGCATGTGGAAGGGAGATTTATAGGTTCTAGAGATTCAGCATCTAGACCTGCCACTTTGTGTATTTTTCCTTCACCAACAAACTTACCATTATTTATGAGAGAAACATAGTCTCCACATTGGAAATCCATTGATGTATGATTTTTTAGCTAGAAAATTTCAAAAGACATGAGAATATTTGTTAATTAGATTATTTATAAAATCAATCCAATCTATACCTATATGTAGGAGATAAAGCTATATTTATACGAAAACCTAAGCATGTAGGTATGTTAAAACCTAAAAATGTTAAAAAGGTAATGTATAGACATAAAATATGTCATTAGGTTTTAAGAGATACCTTCAAAGGAGATACATTTCAAACATGCATCAGAGTGAAATAGCTACGTACATAAAAATAACTAATTAAGTCAATATTCAACCATGTATTTTATTACAATACAAAATGATAATGAGCAATGGGGGTTTTGAGATAAATTATGGAAAATGATTAGCTTATTATATTTTGGGATCCTATATTTGAGTTTAACCTTTATTGTGAACCCAAAAGTTTGAAGGTGTCTCTTAGGAGATACCATTCAAACATGTGTATGATAACCCTTCAAGGTTTGAAGGTAGTACTAGGTGATAACTTGAAGGACCTTGTAATACCTTCAAGGGTACCCATGACATTAAGCTTAAGAATTCATTTTTCAATATTTAAGGACATGTGGCATGCACTCATGAACCCATGACATTTTAACACTCAAAAAATATTTCAAGTTCACCAGGTGAGTGACTCTCCATGACTACACCAAGTGTCTCCATCCCATTTACTATAAGACTAAAAAATGGAACTTCATGTATGAAATCTTAGGGATATGTAAGAAGCATTGTGGTGATGTGTATTTCCTTTTAAACTACCTCTAAAATTCTTGTTAAAAATAGGGCCCACTTCCCTAGGCCAATGGCACACCTTTTATTTAAAAAACTCCCTTATTTATTGAGGATCACCATGATGACATGTGTTATCACTAGAAAGGATTGGTAGTTCATGTTTATTGTTATTCTCATCTATGTGCTCAGTCACTATGAGTCCATGATGAACTCAAGTGCTTAATTAAAGTTTGTGATCATGTTCTTTATTCTCTCCCAATAGGATACTTGCAGTCTGGGAGTGGGTGGTGAGGTCATTATTCAACTACTAGATTTCTTGGTCCTTGGCTAAGGATTCTTGTTCCATCTATGGTTGCATTTGATACTACAGATTTGTAGAGTCCAAGAGGCTCTTATGGTTATGCATAATACAACTTATTAAATGCATTTAATAAGTTAATATGAAATGTAAAATATCATTGTTTGTAATTTGACAAAGAAAGGAGATTGAGGAGAAATTTAGTAAAAAATTACATCAAACTCAAATTAAGTCTGAGAAAGTAATGATGAAAAGACAAGTATGGTAGAAGGACTAGTAATAGTCATGCAAGACCATTAATGACATGGTGTATCTAAATATTGCATCTTGTTCAAGGTAGATCAAGTTAGGACATGATAGGCTATAGGGTAATTTCAATATTTTCAAGATAATAAAGGTCACCACCTAAGATAAAATATTAAAGATGAGGAAGAGCACTCATGCGCAAGTAGTTAGTGTATTTAAAGAAGTTGGCAAGAGCAAATTGGATGCCAAAATCCATAAAATGAAGTAGAAGAATAACGTAAAAACATTAAAAACTTTGGTGAAGAAGAATATTCTACTCTCTGCTCTCGATATACTCCTATGTGAAAAAATTGATACCCAAATTTTGGTAGAACAAATCAATCAAACAGTGCAGATTACATGTTTAGTCATAGATAGGAGAAAGTTGTTGATGCCTATCCTAGATGAAAAGAAGGTGGAAATGGTGATTGGGCTAGGTATTCAATAAACTAAATTTAATTACTTGGATCCTTTTATCTTTATGGAAATGGTCAAAGTTACTCTCTTCGCCTTATCAACACAAATAGGTGCTCAAGCATGATCTCTTATACTTCAACATCCACTTTGAGTTTCTGATATAAAGATGCTAATCAATTTACCTATATTTAGGTAATTATATGAGGTCATGCATACATTGATAAGTAGATACAACCAAGGGGATATTCATTTATCTAGAGATATCACCATTTGGATCAATGCACAAACCATAGTGAGAACCATAAGCCTCTTGAATCATGGAAAATCATTATTGTGATACAAGTACACCACACTACCAATTCATTTATATGTTTGAGACAAGTTTCCCACTATAGAAGGTAGAGGAAACCCAATTGATTCCATTGAGCATGTTACAATACACATTCTAGTAGAGCATATTACAAAGAGGATTTGGCAAATAATGAAGTAGGCCAAGCAAGCAACAAAAGGATTAATTAACATTGTGTATCACATGATACAATAGAATGAGAACTTACATTATCCTACGTTTATCACATCTGATCTTACCACTAATATAAAGAAGTTAATTTCAAGTAGCTCACAAAATTTCTAATATCATTTTTTGGTTTTTTTGTTATGCTTCACCCAATAGAAGTCCCTGCTAGGCCAAGTTAATGTTACTGTAGACTTTTGGCCTACTACTTCAATCACAAGCATCACTTAGACTAAGATAGGGAATTATTATGAGAAAATGGAGTAGTTTAACACATGGTGGGTTGAGTCTCTATCTTTGATCAGGTTCCACCCTTGAATTCCATAAGATGTCATGCAATATTTAGGGTAGCATGCATCGGTAACCAAGTTGTACAATGTTATTCAAATCAAGGTGCATGAGTTAGCCATGCCAACTGTGACTCCAATGCCCTTTTTCATCACAATGATTAAAACACAAGCCAAAGTATGGAGTTAAAGATCCCTAGTTGCATAACAAGGTCGATAAGATCAAGAATAACTACATCTAGCTACATAACCATAGGCCTCACACCAACAGTTTGTAGCTCCTCCACAATAAGAAAAATGTAAATAAAATGGACTTGTGTAGAGAGCCTCACCACCACCAACTAGAAATAGATGAAGTCAAATCAATTCTTGGTTGGACAACCCATATATGCCAAGGATAGCTTGGGAGTATCATCTCACAAGGTTTTAGGTTGATTAATAGGAAGTTCTTCAATGCATGATCAAAGACATCGGTTAAAAGGTCTATGATAAGGAGGAGAAGTATTTATATTTTTGGAAAGTAGTGTGCACTTGCCAAGTGTAGAATAAGGTAATTAGTGACCATTTGGTTGACATTACATAACCCCTACCACTATTATTATAGATACTATAGGTCAACATGAACTTGTTGCAATTTTTTTTCAAAACTATCTAGAATTTAGTTCATCATCTGCATAGTTTGTAGACCTAACAAAAGAAGGGAGCCTAGTACAACCACTAATGCATAAAAAAGGTAGTGTTTATTGGCTAAGTCCTTTAACCACCATACTTGAAAATTTGGTATATTTTAGAGAGCCAACCATGAAAAGTAGTGACCATTAGTTGAAGTTTATGGGTATGATGAGATACGAGGATACACTTGTCCCTCTGGTTGAGTCAAGAAAGTTTTTTGTGTGTATAGGTGTCATGGGTATTGAATCTAGATATTTGGAGCACTCATAATCTGATATGAAAATAAATGATATATATGTAATGGAGGTATCCCCAAATACCACTATCTAAATGAGATCCATCACACTTACTTCCACTTACATGAAGATGTATTTGGATGTTTTGTATCTTCCATTATCTAAGGAAATTGAAAGAGCAGATGCATTCCAAAAATCCATTGCGTAAAAGGATTCAAACTTAGAACATATGGTTTTTTGGTTGCATGAGGAGAAAATAGAAGCATAAAATCAAATTATTGAGGCTGGGTAGCTCATCAATGCATCTTTTCCTACTCTGGTTGTGCAAGTCCTTGGTGATCAAGTAATGTATGAGGACAAACAACTCACTACATTGTTAACTTAGCTAACAAAAGATTGGGTGAGCACACATTAACTATTCACCCAATGAGAGACTATCTGCATTGAGATGGAAGGAATTTTTGAACTTATAGAGGAATATCTATAGGGCTTGGGTATAGATGTGCATTAGGATAAGCCAAGTGCATAAAGAATGCTTGATTGGAGGTAGCATATTAATAAATCCTTGGATTTTGATAAACTAGAATTTGCAATGATGGATAAAGATAAAGTTGTAGTGAATGATTGAATGGCTATTGGGGAAGCTCTAAATGATGCATTTCAATAGTTTTTAGAAGCCATGAATACCATGATGAAAAAGCTTTAGGTCTAGTAGAATGAGACAACATGTAACACATTTATGGAAATTCAAGCCCAAAGGATTAAAGATAGGTTGGATGATATTGTGTCAGACATCTAGCTTAAGATGTCAAATGCTAGAGACTTCCTTATCATCAAAGAAGAAGTAGATATGCATAATTTGATGGTCATTTAGATTCCACTATATGTTTTGCTTACCATGGTGAGAGAAATAATCAATAATTGGAAATGCTCAAGCATGAACTCTCATAGGTTGAACCAACTATTGCACATATCATAAATGAACCTAAGTTCATTCCACCATATGAGCTCTAAGAAATTTTATAGAAGAGAAAGCTAGATATAAAGGCACAGTCTAGGCAGACACAACCTACATAGTAGGTAAATTTGTAGTTTAAGTTTTATAATTTAAGAACTATAAAGGATGGTAGGCAAGTATGGAAAGCCAAAAAACCTAGAGTGATTACTGCCACTTTTGTGAAAGGCTAATATTTTCCAGCTTAAGCTGAGATTAGAGTTTAGATTTTGTCTCATAATGAAACAAAATATTAAGTGTGTGAAAGTGTTGGACATGGAGTAGGGGCATGTGTGTAGGGTATCATTTTTTCATATATATGATCTTTTGGATGTCTTTGGCCTTGTTAGCCAAGCGATAGATATAAGAATGCCATGTCTCTTTTCTTTTTGTATATTGTAAAGTTGTACTGTCAAGAGACAGAGTAGTTTAAAAAGCTATATATATTTTTATGATGTAATGTAATATTAATTTGATGTTATTTTTTATAAGATTCTTTTACCTATGCATGGTGCATACTGTTTACTCTATTGTCTTTTAGCTTTTTATATCTTGTATTATTTTGTTTATGATCTAGAATTATTAACGCCATATTTTTATCTTTATAATTACTACAATGTATAAAATTGAAGATTTTATAAATTCACTCATGCTATTATGATTCTTTTTCACTTCATGCTATGAAATCTATACCTATAATTTTCATGTTCTAGAGAATTTCCATGAAAATATGCTAACATTCCTTCAACATGCACATGATTGTAATTTTATTTTAAGTTATCTCTAAGGAGACACCTTGAAGGGCTTTTTAATATCTTCTAGTGTATCATAATGCATGTTTGTAAGGTATTAGGTATCTCATAGGAGAGACTTTCAAACATGCATTTGTATTACTTTCAATGGGTATCCTAGTAGATACCTTGAAAATACACATGATTTTCAAGATAATAGGACCTTGTAATACCTTCAATAGTGACTCTATGCATAAAGGCATCTCTTAGGAGATAAATTCAAGGTAGCTATGAAGGTATTAAAATGCCCTGTAATGTGTGTGTGTGTGTGTGTGTGTGTGTGTGTGTGTGTGTGTGTGTGTGTGTGTGTGTGTGTGTGTGTGTGTGTGTGTGTGTGTGTATACATATAGTTAAAAACTAGGTTGAAGGGGCCCATTCCTTTTACATAAGAAAACTGAAAGATAGACATGACAAAGCCAAAGGATAAAAAAGAGCAATAGATTAACTCGTTAGTTAAATCCCCATTCTACCAAACTTATGTAAAGTATCAGCTAAAAAAACCTAAGACCAAACAAAAAGAGATAGAACAAGCTCAACTATTCTGAATCAAAATAAAAAACCAAATTATTGGTCATAATACTATCACCTTTGTTGTTCCTTTCTCTAGTATGACTTCCCATGAACTAATCCTTATTTTCCTCCTATCTTTTGTGTTTGAGGCTTGTAAATTAGATATCAAAATTTTCCTCCTTGAGATACTTATTGACATCATACTTTTAATCACTTTGAGTTGATTTTTTGACTTGGGGAGTGCATTCTAGATAATCCTTGCCTAATTTAGAGGATACTGACACATGACCCAAGAGCTTTGTAACTTTTCAAACTCATCCACAATTTCATTGCATAGAAGTTTTTAGATGGAAATCTTTGTGTGCAACTTTTGAAGGGAATTCATGATATCTACCTTAGTATTTGAATCAAGAACCCCTCAACCTCTAGTAGCTAATAGAGGGACATATGTAGGACTCCCCATGTCTAGTCTGGGCTCCTCCTGCATCGGTTTAGCATAATCCCCAACATTCTATTCCTTCAGTTCATGATCAAAATATGACTCTATGGAAAATTCCTCCCCCATTTAAGTTTCTTCCTGCTCACTAGGGATATCAATCACCTCAGTGATGATTTTAGACCACTACAGTTCCCCTCTCTTAATCAACAACAAATCATACCTTGGTGAATTAAGTCTACTAAAGGGTTTTTTTTGAAGTTTAGTACTAAAGCTTCCAAGGATTGTAGAAGAAAAAATGGAATGCTAATGGTGTGGCCTTTTAAATGATTGAATAATAATAAATTAAGGGAAAAATCATAGTATGTTTTCCTTTTAAGGTAATATACCCCATTATCTATAGGTAGAATTTTGACCATTTTCTTGGTATTTTTGACCTTATGAAACCTTTTTGGGATGAAATATTGGGTTTCTTCTTTTCTTTCTTGAAGAAAATGTTCAGAAGCTCCTCCTTTCTCTTCTTGTCCTTGAATTCTTTAATACTATTAAAATGCATCTTGGTAGTATCTCTAATGAGATCCTTAGTGATCAAGATTCTCAATCCATGCATACAGACTTCATGATCTTTCTATCCATGAGCGAAGTCCTTAGAAATCCCTGTCATGCCCAATGAGCCATTCTATGAAGGGAGCCAATATACCTTTGACAATTTTGTTTCAAATGTATTCATTTTACTTTACATCAAAGTATGAAATTAGTTTGAACCGATCCTGGTCCCCACCCATATTTTAAATTTGTAGACTTTTTCTACAAGCTTTTCTATTCAAGTTTTTAAAAATGGAAATGGAAAGGTTATGGGACTAAGAGCTAAATAAAATAATTTGATGTAAGCCTAGAGAGCCCCAAATGTGTAAGACATTAGGAATAATTACCTTTCATATGTTAATATCTAAGCTCTTGATCCAAATTTATTTTATCATTAAAAAAACCATCATGACAGTGTGGGTTGTGTCATTTTTCTAATTCAATAATCGAGATGATGTCATTAGTAAAATACCTCTCATGCCAACTAATAAAATCACTTCTTTGGACCCCAAGATTAGCACATAAAGGGATTCAACATTGCTGAATGTTTTTATTAATATAGTTAAGGTTAATATTGGTGAACGTGTTGAATAAGATAGTTGAGTTCAAGTTGTTTCATATTTCTAGGTGTGTACTAGTTCTTACATTGGTGTAGTTTTTTGTGTGCATAATAGCTACCTCAGATAATTCACAATCCCAAACCAAGTTTTTGGAATTATTATTCAAGTTTTTGGGTCTTCAAACTTTTTTATTTAGATTTTTCACATCAAAATTTTTGTGCAAATAAATGTTATAAATGACTTGTGTGAACAACAATGGATTTCCCCTTCAAGGTATCTCTTAGGTGATACATTTAATATTTAAGAACTAAATCTATAGGTTTTAATCCTAGATCTGATGAGTTCTTATTTAAACATAACTTATCCACTTATTTTTAGATGAGCTTCACATCGATTGACTATTCCCTCACCTCTTGGAGTTTAAGCAATTCAACACGCTGAACCTCCTTAGAGATACATTACAAACAAGGTTAAGAGTGGATTTCTCCAAGTGCAATTTTCCTTTACATGGAAAAGACACTACTAGGCTATATTGTGAATCCCCTTGTAATACCTTCAAGGTGTCTTCTAGGATATACCTCTCAAAAATTCATAAGAATGGATTTCCCCTTTAAAGGAATCTCTTAGGGGATACCTTTCAAATAGGTACAAGAGTGGATTTCTCCTTCAAGGAACAAGTGGAATTTTTATTTACACAAAAGACACTATTAGGTGATATTTTAAAAGACTTTGTAATAACTTAAAGGTATTTCTTATGAGATACCTTCAAACATGTACAAGATTGGATTTCCCCTTCAAGGTATCCATCTCCTAGGAGATACATTTCAAATAGGGACAAGAGTCAAATTTTCCTTCACGAAAGGAGTAAAATTTTTCTTTACTAGATGCCTTGCATGAAATAGTCTAGGATATGAAGATTCACTATGAGAAGATAGAAATATATGTGGGTATCCTTTCATACATTGATTTACTACCTTATGCTTGAAGAATAAATGTTTTAGGGCTCTGGGTAAAATTGGCATGTTGCACCTTCAATGTGTTTTGGCAACTGAGGTTAGGAATTGCCCGATGAGATAGATGAAAGAAATGTGATTATATTAGGGGACTCTTAATAATATTTTTAGGGATCATAAGAATAGTTTACCCTTCCCCATATCAAGAAGGATGGTGAAAAAATAGAAAGTTGGCTGAGAGTCGGAGCTAGAATGTAAGTTAGACACGTGGTAAGTCCTTAGTGTTTTATTAGTTTTAGGCCCTTTATGGATAATTCCCCACTTATATTTTGGTGGGAAATGTGCAAAGAGTAATCGATGGCCTGAACACTTGATTTTGAAAAGAGAAGTGATGACATGTGATAGTTCGTCAATGCTTTACAAGCTCCAAGCCCTTTTTGAAAATTACCTCACCTTTCAGTGGGCAAGGTACAAAACATCCCTGAAAGCTCAAAAAGCACCATAATGAAAAAGTTTGATTATATGAATCAAATTTTTGTAAGTAGGATTTCTTGACACAAAATAAATATTTTCACCTTCTCTCTCCTTTGTAAAAAATAATCTCAAATGACTTAAAGAGGGTAGTTGGTAATAAGCCATTAAGCTTCAAAGCATTAATGGCAACCTTAATTTAAAAATATAAAGGATTATAACTAATGAAATTATCTTCATTCATGTTTACCTTTTACATTCAGAGCTTATACTTGCATCTTCGAGCCATTTGTGTGCCCTAACTATGTATAACATGCAAGAATGATTATGGTGAATTATTTAAAGGTCTTCAGTTTTAATTACATGTAACCCTCCAAATTATCAGTAAGTGATTTTATAACTCCTTATATTGTGTTATTTGAGGAGTTTTGAAGGTGTCTTTAAGGTGATAATAGTGAGGAATTCATTTGAATTCCAGATATTGCACTAAAAGAGCTAGGGAACAATGGAAACTACTTCAACATCTCTTAAAAGCAACATTATTTTTATTCTAGATGAAATCAAAGATACAGATATTTAGGGGTTAGAATTTGTAATCCCATTAAATGTCTAGCAGTATCCAAACCCTCTCACAATAGTATCCTACCTTGGAATGAGTTATATCACCCCTACAACAGTATTACCCTTGGCTACCCCATACCTAGAGTTAGTGATTACATGTGCCCAAGTATACCAACTAGACACTAAGACTATCATCAATGGAAGCCAATCAATTGTCTACTCTTTAAATCCTTTTACCCTTAGAACCATGATTGGGATTCCTCCCTAGCCTAAAAGTATCACACTCTCCCTAGAGGAATTCCAAGAATATGTAGATAAGAATGACATGATAATATGGGACATTGTCAACTCCTGTTGGCTAGTCAAGAAAAGGCAAAAGGTATAGAAAATGTCTAAGAGACTAAAAATGGAAGAATTCAAGGAATTTACCTAATATGTGATTTACATGGTGGAAAGAGTTTATGGGATGCATACTGTATAGAAATTTTAACCTTGGATGTTCATAATATTAATCTATGTGTTGGGACAATAGAAGAAGCTAGACTGGGCTACCATTCTAAGTGATAATCTGCACATGTATATGATACAAGACCAGGTTACAATCCACTCAAATAAGGAATTCATAGGTATATTTTACATGTTCTCCTACTTGATGTACAAATTGGTGCATAATAGGACATTCCAATCTCTTATCAAGAATCCCAATGAGATGAGAATATATGAGGTTTATCCTGAAATAACTCTAGATGGCTTCAAGAAGAATTTCTCTAGAGTTTACAATTATTTATTTAATACTATGATGAGTGTATTCTATCCTATAAGAAGCCTTAATAGGATGTCCAATTGGGGTAGAGACACAATTGATAAATATGATGCTTTCTATATCCAATTTATATCATTTACTTATGTTAGGGTAAGTGGCTACTCAGGGTATCCATATAAACTACCAAGATACCTAGATGTAAACTAGTGGTGATGGAGTTAAGCAAGTAGATGGTGCCCCTACATGAGATGATAGTTATGAAAAAGGTAAATAATGATTTTAAGTTTCCAATTGAAATTGGATATTATTCATATCCTATTATTACCAAAGTTAAGGGATTGGAATAAGAGATGGTCCAATATGTGATTGACAAGATGCCACATAGGTTGAACTATGATATTAGATGGTGGGTGAACATAATGACCAATGTAATTATGCATAAATCACATTTTGAACATATCTAGTCTATTTGTAATGCTGAGGAAGATGTCAAAAATTTAAATTAAATGAGATTGACAGTGCAAGAAGTTGTCACTTACAATATCGCTCCCATCACCAAAGACATGGAGGAAGCTAAGAGGACACTATATATAGTATATAATCAATCTAATATTGAAGCCCAAACCATGTCATAGGTGGATTTCACTATTGACAAAAATGATTCCATTCTATGGAGGGTCACAACAATCATGAGAAGAAGCTTTAGGTAGTTGAAGGAACATGGGGTTGATCTCAAAACTTATGACATTGTTTCCCTCTTAGAAATCATATAAGTTTAAGATTTAAAGGGTTTCCTTCCATAATATAGTGGTGCTTCCTTGGATCCACCACCAGTGATGAAGGGCAAAGGGAAGAACAAGGTAGGTGATGTTGACTTCACCAAGCTAATTGATGTGGAATCCATAACCACGTCATAGTCCAAGTCAGGATTGGCTTTCTAAAAGTTAAGAAATATGGCTAAAAAATAAGACAAAATTTTTATTTGGGAGGTTATATTAGCTAGTACCACCCCAATATCCATCACATTAAAAGGAGCCTGAATTGTACCATCCATCCCAAAAACAATCCTAGTGGTTAATCCAATTGCTATCCCAGTTACTCTACTAGCACAATAGATAGTCATGATCCCTCTCCCAAAAATTTATTTACGGAAAAGAGGAGGTGAGGAAGAATCAAAGCAACCCAAGTAAAAAAGATTAAAAAGGGCTCAGTAGCCACCAATTAGGATTTTTAAGAAGAGGAAGGAGGTTGTGTTCAAAGACCTACCTTCTCAGAAACTCCCTATGAAGAGGAAAGATGATCAATCCTCATATTCTCAGGGATTGAGAGATATGAGTGATAAAGAAAACTTAGATGAATATAGGCCCATTATAGAGGTGATGAATAAGTAACAAGCATTTACTCCTCCACAAGTGAGAACTAGGAAAAGAACTCCAAGGGAAAGCCCGTAAACCCCAATTAAGGTCCCAATGGTTGGTTTATTTACAAAAGAGGGTCCTTCAAAAGTAGAAATAAAGGGTGATAAGGAGAAGTTTATGGACTCAATTGATCCCCTCTCTTTTCAATATGTTGTGAAGGTTAGAGTTAAAGCAACCACTCATGTTCAGGCCCCTCAAGAAAAGGAAATGATCTCATTTGGTATAGAGACATTTGTTGAGAATGTCATCACCCATACACTAGGCCATGATAATTGGGGTGAAGTTGAGAAAATGAATAAATTTGATGAGAAGGATAATATGGATCCAGAGTAGGATACTCAAGTCACCATTGATCTTGAAGGGGTGGTTAAATAAGAATGACTAAAAATAGCTCTATAGGCATCACAACTTTTCCCTTTCCCTCCAAAGGTGTCAAGTTTAGTACTAGAGGAGAAGGTTAGTATGGAGGAAGGTGGGGGAGCAAAACTACAAATGGGTACCCCCACCCATGCACAAATAAATAAAGAATTGGACTAGTCTAGTAAAGGTGTTGAGGAGAGTGCTTTAGGTAATGTTGCTTTAATTAAAGTACCTTGAGGTCTCATTCCTTACATTAAGTTCCATGATCCAACCCAAAATAAAGGTCTAGAGGCTACAATTAGTGAAGAGTTTCTTGAGGGCAATAAGGAGGTCACCATAGCCTCATCTATACCTGATGATCATATAAATAAATTATGTGAATCAAGTGCAAAACCTTTCAGTCACTCTATAGGATGAGGAAGCTCAGTTAAAATGTTGTTCAAGAATTCTCACCAATTCAATCTAAATTTTGAAGTTTTAGAACAGTTAGAGCCAAACTTGGAAGGGGAACATAAAGTAAACAAGGGTGGTAAGGAGTTGGAAAGTGATGAAAAAATCAAATAGTTCATGTTAAGTCCACAAACCATTCCTATGGCACTTCTTACATCAAGTAATCTAATGACACCACCCTTTACTATCTTGAGGCTTGCATCTATGTCTAGTACATCAATTGGATTTTAGACCTATCCCTTTCTTTGGGTTGAGGAATAGGTCAAGAAAAAAAGGACATGATGAGAAAAATTGGGGAGATCAACATAGTGAAGATCACTCAGACATATAAGGACAAACCCCACAATAAGGCCAAGACACATTCTAGGACCACATTCACTACCACATGAGAAAATAATGTGGAGTTAGCCATTCCCCCATTAGATACTTTGAAGAAATATTCTCCCCTTGAGAGTTACACTCTTATAGCTATAGTCTAGGGGAGTCATCAACGAATGACCTAAAGTACAACTCATATGTTTTGGCAAACATGGTGGCTCATAGGATGGATAAAGATAAAGCCACCATGAAAGAGTTGAAGGCACATAATTAGGCTATGATCTAGTACATGTAAAATATATTGAGTGAGCCCAAGGTAGTAACTCCAACTACTTGTATTTATCTAGAGCATCCTCTCTTCTCAATGGAGTTGTTTAATTTTGGTTGAATTGATGATTTGAAGTCTAGAGGAAGTGAAACAAAAAAATGACAAGAAGATTGTGCACCAAGGTAGAATAAATAATCCACTCGACATTTAAATGCTTGAACAACATAGTGGAAAATAAGAGGGAGTGTGATGTTCAAATGATTTTCTATGAGATGGATGTTAAGATGTGGGAGGAGGTCTAACATAAAATAGATGAGGTCTATAAGATGGGCACATATACTTTTAGCATATAAAGGATCATTTCCCCCAATGATCATAAGAAGCCCAAAGAGTGTCAACTAGCAATCAATCCTCATTTTATGATTCTCAAAGACAACATCTTCAATTTAAAAAGAGATCAGTCCCTCAAGACTACAATCCAATATATCGATGTTGCATTAAGGAAGATGGTAAGGATTGATGGTGCAAGTGACTTAAAAAAAGAGATGATACACATCACTATGAAAAACCTCATTGATATAACATAAGAGTCTTTTGATGTTGATAAAATAAAATAGTTAGTGTCAATTGCTAAGTCTTGTGACCATATTAAAGAACTCATTGGATGAAATAAGACCACAATTTAAATGTTTCCCACCTGTCTTGAAGTTTATAGAGTAAAATTCAAATACCAAGTAGGCCTATACCAAAGGAATCTCACCCATATACTGGAAGGATATACTAGGTATAAAAATAAGTTGGCAAAAGATAACATCATCTATATTGACTCTATACATAATTAGATATTTTGGTTTTTTTGAGTTGGCATCACTTTTTATTCCCTTCCCTCCCTTATTCTTTCTTCACATTTCCCACTAAGAAACCATTTTACTTATCCCATTAGTGGCACATCCCTTTCAGTTAGTTTTTTTGTAATCATGAGGATAAGAAAGGGACATTTTTGTCTATTGTGAAAGAGGACAAACGTTTTGTTTTATCCCTTGTGAGATCTTCCTCCATATAGATAACTAGAAAATATCCTATAGGGCTGGAGGATAAATTTTTCCATCATCACATAATCACAAGCATATCCATTCATGTTTTATTTGTATATTATTCCAAGCTCTCATTTGGATTAAAGGACATGTTTTCAGATGATCATGGTTTTACCTCTTCTAATGTTTCTATGAATTGTTGCTTGTGTTTCTACAATAGGTTCAATAGAAATTCTTAGGTTCTTTCAAAGGTATCTCCTAGGAGATGCCTTGAAGGGCCTTAAAATACCTTCCATGTTAATTGAAAATGTCCTTATAAGGGAATATATATAACCATGGCACCTTTTTATTTGTCAAGAACCATGATGCACATGATTGGAATTTTGTTTTGAGGTATCTCCTGAGAGATACCTTAAACATGCACACAATTGAATTTTATTTCAAGGTATCTCTCCTAGGAGATACCTTGAAGGTCCTTCTAATACCTTACATGTTTCTTTAAAAGGTCCTTACAAAGGATTTGATACAACCATGACAACTTTTTATTTGGCAAGAACCTTGATGCACACTATTGGAATTTTCTTTTGAGATATCTCTTAGGACATACCTTGAACATGCACATGATTTAGAAGTTTATTTCAAGGTATCTCCAAGGAGATACATTGAAGGGCCTTGTAGTACCTTCTATGTTAATTTTAAAGTTAATTTCATAGGATTTGATATAACCATGGCACATTTTTATTTGTCAAGAACCCTAATGCACAAGAGGTATCTCCTAGAAGATAGCTTGAACATGCACATGATTAGAATTTTATAGGATATACCTCAAAGGGCCTTGGAATAAATTCCATTTTTATTGGAAAGGTCCTTGTAAATAATTTGATATAACTATTACAAATATTTATTTGGCAAGAATGTTGATGCACACTATTACAATCTTCTTTCTAAATATCTCTTAAGAAATACCTTGAGCATGCACATGATTAGAATATTATTTAAAGGTATCTCTTAATATATACCTCAAATAGCCTTGGAATACCTTTTGTATTGATTACAAAGTTCCTTGTAGGGGATTTGATATAACCATGACACCTTTTTATTTGATAAGAAACATGATGAAAATGATTGGAATTTTCTTTGGAGGTATCTCCTGGGAGATACCTTGAACATGCAAACAATTAGAATTTTATTTCAAGGTATCTCTCTTAGGAGATACCTTGAAGGGACTTGGAATACCTTCCATGTTGATTACAAAGGCCCTTGCAAAGAATTTGATATAACCATGACAAATTTTTATTTTTTAAGAACCCTGATGAACACTTATAATTTTCTTTTGAGCTATCTCCTAAAATATACCTTGAACATGCACACGATTAGAATTTTCTTTATAGTAATTCCTTTAGGGGAATTGTTTTAGACAAAATGTATACAACAATTTCCCTAATAGAATAAGTTTAAAAAAATTAGGTTTGCCATAATTCCTTGAAAGGTTTAAGGTCAATGAACACATGAAATGTAAAATAGTTGTAGTCCACCCACTCCCTCAATTGGGAGGAGTGGATTTGTTTTAAAAAAATTGGCCTTACCTACCTAATGTTTTGACAAAGGCCCATAATAATTAGAAGGGAGTCGAAGAGGAAGCTCAAAATGAGGTTGTTGTCATAAATTTCAATGCATCCCAAATAGATATCCCTCTTTGGGCAATGGATTTGAGTAGTAATCTCTCTCAAATGCCTACTTTCATAATCATAGAGCTCCCCTCAGTTTCCACTTTATTTGATCCTCCAATTACCACTATCTAAAGGGTGAGGAAAATGAAACTAGAAGATGACTAGGGTGGTGAAATCATCCTTGAGGAATGACAACCAGTGTTATCCCTCACTAAAAGGTATAACAGATAGCCAAGACAATCTGTGTATAAGTAAAATATCTCAGACCTAGCTCAAGCACACAAGGATGTTGTGGTGTCCATCCATCAAGGCACTAAGTTAGATTGATAGGAGCTAGAGCAAGAGGTGAAATAATTAACTACAGAAATTGAGAAACTAAATTTCATGTAATGATCTAAACAACTCAACATTGATATCCTAAAATCCCTATGCATGTAAATTTTTTGTAGCAGCCCATATACTTAGATTTTCCTCATAGTTGGATCTAATCATTGTAAAACTAACTTTATATTTTTTTAATATGCACACATTTCATAATTTTTTAAAAGTCAATTAATCTATTTATAACCAAATTTTACCTTTGAGATGTCCTTTTCTTTTGAATACAAACATGCTTTGCATCTTCTAGCTGAACCTTGAGATGATGATAAATTTATCATGCTTTTTTCCATATTTATTCAAAATAAATATATGATCTTCAAGTTCCTTGATCATAGACTTCCACTATTCATTCTCTTTCTTCAACTATTTACCCATCTTTATACCTATTCATAATATCTTTCAAGTTATTAAGCTTCCTCCAAAGGACCCACTTTGATACCAATTATTAGACGTACAATCGTTGAGAGGGGGGGGGTTGATTCAGTGAGCCCAGATAATCCATCTTCAATATCTAAACCCTTTCAAACTCTTAATCAATTAACAAAAATATTCATGAAGCATACACATCATTCAAAGAAATGAACAAGAGAGATAATACAAGATCAAACACATAAAGTTAGTTATACATGGGAAACCCTCTTGGGGAATAAAATCCATTGGAACCCATAATTATACTACTATCCTATAATAACAAAAACCAATATAGACCTATTGTAACTGATTAATGGACTACCATCTCTTATTTATTTAGACTATAATTCCACAAGGTGCTACTACACCTATCTAGTTGAGCAACCCCAATAACTAGACTTTTATCAAGTTTCACCTTGCAAGGAGGAAAAAAACACCTCAGATGTTGAGCAACCATAACAACACCTATGAATAAATCCACCTTTGAAATGATGTATTCAAAATTAGAAGATGAAACTATGATTATCACTCTTCATCTTTAGCAACATCTCTATCATCCAACACACCCTGTTATCCAAAACACATTACATATCCTAACTAACCCCACTTATCAACTCTACACACTCAATAAATCCAAAGACACATTTTGGATCACTCTTCAATCCTCAACAACTCTATCACCACATCTATAACATAACGAAATGGTCATACACATAGTCTACACACTAATCTACCTCTCAGATCAACCACCAAGCTCACTCAGACATCAATAATCCTTTATTCAAACACAAGGCATCCGTGCCATCCTTTTTAGATTAACTTTGAACTCTTCATTTATATTCAACCTAAAAGAGCACTATTTTGACATAAAATGATCAGTCACCTTTAATCACCTCTACATATGCTCAATTAATTCCAGTAGAGACCTTGTACATAGGAACACTATGAATGAATACATAATCAAACTCTTAAGATTTTTTCATATTGAGTATGGATTGGTTCAGCCTTTAAATGACACATAGATCATCCTCATGGAGTCTAGATTACCTTTCAATAGGTAATACATCATGAGACATCTAAACAACATCAAAATGAGCTGAAGTATCCTTCTAGGGTCACTTGCACAATATAATCGAACACACAATCAACTTTGGAGCTCAATATATTTGACTATGCAAACATTCAAATAATCTAACTAGGTTTATTAGAAGAACCATGGAGCCCTCTACAACTTTGTTTTTAACTCCATAAATGAATTTGTCTTGGATCAAAAGTTATGGATGAAATACAAAGCACTCATTTTTACCTTTGTAAATTTGAATATTCAAATTCAAACTAGGGACTAATGTGATCAAAACCATATGACCAACTGCCCTAGCCTCATCCATATGTGGAAATAGTGACATCAAAAAACTACCTACTCATATTTTCTACCACTAGAAAAAAATGTCTAAATAAAAAAAATGATCAACCAGATGAAGTCCACTCATTTCCATACTCATTCTAAGCACCCTTGACACCCCATAGGGTCTTTGAAACATGTAAATACCAATAATATCATCCATCACATTCCTCCCTTAGTCAAACATTGAAGAAATATGTAGGAATATTGAGGCTCATTGAAGCATACTTTATTATTGTCATTCTAGCACAGATGCCACCTCATCAACATCCTTGGTCACCTTAGAGACATCATTGACAAACCTCCAATAATTTCCCCCTCATTTGTAACCAGAATATAGTTGTTTCTAGAATTAATACAAAGAACTAAATAATTTTAAAATTTGCCTATAGTGTTCTCTTGGTCTTTGTTGTTATCTAGGTGCTATCTAGGTTGCTAAAAGAAATGTAAGGAGATCTGTTGTTCATTGTATTACAAGGGAAATTTTTTTTGCCCTAACTTACTCCCTCCTTTTGAAAATTTTTAACATGAATCACTTTAGATTAATTCTCTTTGTGTATATCCATTTATTTGTTCAAGATTTTGGGCTTATATTTTCAAATACAAATCAATTTACATCATAATAAATTATGGTAGATTGTATCACTACCATATTATTGTTTTCCTTATAGTAGGGTTTGATTGTAGACTAGGTGATAATTTGTAACCACATAATCTCTCCATCAAAATTGAGTGAAGCCCTAAGGTGTAACTACCATATTCCTATTGTCTCTATAATCTAATAAATGTTATTCTATTGTTTGCATTACATCCTTGACATAGACACACATAAAAAATATAGGACTTGAGGATGAATATGAATATTTTTAACCTACTATTTCCTATCATGCATATTTATATATTACTACTCCTCCAAATATTAAGGTGGTGGGTTTCCTCAAAAAATAAAAGTCAACTAATTTATTTACTCTGGGAGTACACACAAATTCATCAACAATAAGTTGCCTACTCAATTGGACTATTTCATTTATCCATCTCTATAATTTTGAATCCTAATTACAGGTGGGGGTATAGTCAATTATTCTAGTAAATGCCATAGTATAAAGCTATGGGAGACTACCTATTATATTATCTTATATTTTTTATTATCATGGATGGGACTAATATGTTTTTTGGATTATAATGGCTAACCACTTTATGAACAATTGAGATTAATTTTGAGTAACTATTCATGCTCATTCATTAAGAAGGAGGGACATTTGAACTACATGGTTTATTGGCTAAATTTACACAATTATTTAGTTTTCAGTTGATGATGAAGATGATCAAAAAAGGTGCAAAGTAATTATTTTCCATAAAATTAAACCAAACAAGGAGTCTACCCATATTGAATTATAACTGGTGGAGTCTACCCATTTTTGTCTTATACACCCTCTTGACTCCTTTGAACTTTTTTCCTTTTGAAATGGGCTTTACAATAGGGCTCACTACTACCTAGGCCAACCTAGGGCCTCTTTGAGCTCAACACACATTCTTAAAACTTGTAGTATTTTTTTAAAAAATTGATTGAAGTATATATAGGTAAATCATTTGGAATAATATATATTATATTATTTTTTAAAATTTTAGTGTTACAATTTGAAAACTCTATTTGTCCAAATAATAGACATGTGCGTGCTCCTTCAATAAAAAGGCTCACTAACATTACAGCTGGGTACGCTCTAGTAGGGAAAACAATATTACAATAATCTAAGTAGACTATCTGAATATTAGTGATTTCATAGCATATTAAGGTGCTAAAAAATGAATTAAAGGGCCAAGTAAACACAAATAAATCACACATTTTAGATAGAGTAAAAAAAATATTGAACACTATCAATATTAAATACTTGAAAATAAGGATTTCTATACATTTTAGATAGATTAAAAAAAGATATTGAACACTATTAAAATTAAATACCTGAACATAAGGATATAAAGAAATGATAGTAATAAATATGGTCAACAATTCATACACTCTACAACTTACTAGGTTCTGATTTGTCAGTGCTCTATAGTGTATGTTAAAAAAACTAAGAATATGTAGGAATAGGAATATATCTGGTCAAACATGTTCAATAGTTTTTGTTCCTCTTTAAAATGTGTAAAAATTATATGGACCATATTTTTCAAAGTAAATTTGAATTTCAAATTTGTTGGGGACTTTGGCCTAATTCTGAATGCAAATACACCTTGAGTAATCAAGTCGAATTGAAGGCAAGTGATATATTTAATATACTAAAATGATATTTATATATATTATATTAAAATATATAATAAAAATATATATTATAAAATGTAATATAATATTAAAATATTATATATTATATAATATATATTATTATTGATAGGCTGCGATGATAGGTGTCGAGGAGAAGGAGGTGAACGGGGGTTCTAGGAGTGTCAGGTCTGCGGCAACCTATAGTGGTGACCGATCCCATCCCAGGGAGGGATTTCAAGGCAAAGAGACCTTTTATGTTAATGATCACTCAAAGCTAAACAAGATTAATGGATGCCTTCTGCATAGCTAGGATTGACCTGTGCTGGTTATTCCTCTAGAGACTGTAAAGGAAGATGTGGACTATCTAACCTCACATGCTTTGATCTATAAGTTTCTTGGGATCAAAATTTCCCTATCAGCTTTAGAAGCTTGGATTCACCACTCATGGCAGGTGGAAGGTGATTTTGATATTATGCTAGCTGGTAATAGCTACTTCATGGTGAATTGTTGCTTTGTGGCTGATCAGAATTAAATATTTGAGGGAGGTCCTTACTTTTATGATCATATTGGTATTTTTATCAAACCTTAGCATGCAGGGTTTAATTTTGTTGAGGATTTTCCATCTCGGGTTCCTATTTGGCTTCACCTGCTGAGACTCCCTTTGGAATTCTAGTGTGAGGACATTCTACGTCAGATTGCTGCCATGCTTGGGACACCAACTGCAATATCACATCAATCACTAGACAAAAAGGTCATTTATTATGCTCGTATTTGTGCTGATATTGATTTATATAACCCTTTGCCAGATTCTATAGAAATTTGCCTAGGTGCTTCCTCTTGGATCCAGCAACTAGACTATGAATCTATTCCCTTTCACTGCTAAATCTATCATGTGTATGGGCACTTGTAGCATCAATGCCCTCATGCCTCCAGAGGTGACGATACACCTGATGGGCCATCGGGGCCAAGGATGGCATATGAGGGTAAAGGGAATGGCCAACCTGTGCATATGGGAACTAGAAATAATCAGTCTGATAGTGCCACAAAAGGGAAAGCTCACCTAAATTCTTTAAGTCTGGGCCAAGAACCATCTGACTCTAATGGTCTTGATATGGAGGATTTTATCCTAGTGTAATGTTGTGCTAAGGGATGTGGTTAGAAATACCTGCATATAGACTGCCAAGTGGACTCTGGATTTAATCACTTTGAGGTTCTTGACAGCATGGCCATTGAAGGAGTTCTTAAAGCAAATCAATGTGGGGATCCTAATTTAGAGGAGAGGGGTCCTATTCTTAATGATTCCCAAGATATGATTCTTCAGTAGACTCTGGAGGCTTCTCTTGGCCCTGAGTCTAGTGCCCTGATGGCTCTTCCAGCGTCACAGGATAAGGACATCCTTTGGGAAGATTTGGTTAAAGATGTGGGTGCATCCAGTAAAGAAAAGGGATCTTCTCCTAATCTGGGCCTAATGCAAAGACCAATTTAAGAAAGTCTCCTTTACCACCCCCTCTAGAGCTAGGCGTAAGAAGGACCAAGACAAAATTAAACTTACAGGTTATTTACTGGTAGACTCAGGGGTTATTAAAACCCTGGATGAACATTTCCCTCACTCTACTCAATGATTGTTCTATCATGAAACATGAGGGGGTTGAATAGCATCCCTAGTCAAAAAGCTATGCACCAATTGGTGATTGAACATTCTCTAGATATTTTTTGTATTCAAGAAACCAAGATTTTTGTGGATTCTTTGCTTACTTGTGCTCCTAATATTTGGTTCCTAGGCCAATGGCAATGTGTCAGTGCCTTGGGGAGATCTGGTGGTATCACTATGGGTTAGAACCCAAGGAATGTCATGCCACTCCATTGGATGTCTAACCTCTCGGCTCTCTCAATGGTGGCTTCCTCTTTTGAGACTGGGGAGCTGATTCTTGTTACTACGGTATGTGCTCCTACTGATTTTCTTGGCCAGTTCAAGCTCTAGGAACATATTTAGTTTGTCAAAAGCTCTGACCCCTTTCTGCCTTGGATTGTTGTTGGGGATTTTAACTTGGTCCTTATTCTAGAACAGAAGAGTGGTGGATTGGCGTGTTTGGGTCCCTCTAAGCTTCTTTGACAAAATATCAAGCTTTTACATCTCTCTAATGTTAAACCTCTTAAGGGCCTCTTCACATGGAATAATAGAAGAAGTGGAAATGCAGCCATCTCTGAATGCCTAGATAGGTTCCTAGTTTCATGTTTTTGGCTTTTTGGCTCCATGTTTCTCTCATCTAAACTTCTTGACTGGAGAGGTTTTGACCATTGGCTGATCAGGCTCTCTACTAGGTATATTGTGGCTCCCAAGAAGCCTCAATTCAAGTTTCAGCTGATGTGGTTGTGTGACTCCTCTCTCCATGACCTGATGGCCCATTGGTGGAGACAAAGAGGTCTTGATTATGGCACCGTGATGTATTCCTTCTCCAAAAAACTGCAATATGTCAAGAGAAAACTAAAATACTAGAACAAGAATTGTTTTAGAAATCTACACTCTATGAAGAAGAGCGCGCAATACCGTTAGATGTTATAACTAGGCAAATTTGGGATGCAGGGTTGACAGAAGCTCTTCACACTGCTAAATCTCAAGCTGCTAAGGATGTAGTAGAGTGGGATCTCTATGAGGAAATTTATTGGAAATAGAAGGCAAGAATAGATTGGCTCTAGGAGGGGGACAAGAATACAACATTCTTTCACAATTTTGTGCAGGCTCGATGTAACAATAATTTCATCTCTTCTCTCGTTACCACAGATGGGATGCATCTGACCTCCTCGCAAGCTATTTTGAGGGAAGCTATTCGGTTTTATTCTACTCTCTTCTCTGATGATCTACCCCTAGCTAAGCTAGCTAAAAATATAGTTTTATCTTGCATTCCTTCTATTGTGACACCAGGAATGAATGACTCTCTCATGCGACCAATTGGTATGTCAGAATTGGAGGGGGCGGTCTTAATCTTATGAAAAGGCAAAGCCCTGGGACCTGATGGTTTCCCTACTAAATTCTTTTAGGACTTCTGGGATATTATTAATCATGATTTGTTGGAGGTGATTCAGGAATCTTATTCCAGTAAAGAGATGCTCCGTGCTTTGAATGCCACTTTTCTTGTCCTCATTTTGAAGAAGGAACAAGCTAACCAGCTAGAATTTTTTAGGCCCATTACTCTTTGCAATGTGGTCTATAAAATCATTACTAAACTCCTTGTGGAGAGGCTTAAATTTTGTCTTCCCATAGTGATCTCTGAGGAACAAGGTGGTTTCATAGCTGGCAGACAAATTTTGGATGGGGTGGCTATTGCTTCTGAAGCTATTCACTCTATGAGTACTTCTTAGGAACGGGCCATGTTCATTAAGCTTGATATGGTGAAAGCCTATGATAGAATCAACTGGGGTTTTTTGCATAAAGTTATTTTAGCTTTTGGCTTTAACCAGGGATGGGTTTGATGGGTTCTAAGATGTGTCACCACCCCCTCCTTCTCGGTCCTTATTAATGGTGAACCCTCAGAGCTGTTTGGCATGTCTAGAGGTCTTCGCTAAGGAGATCCACTCTCTCCTTATCTATTTATTATTCTGGCTGAGGGACTTAGGTGACTCATTAAATATCATGTCTCTCAAAACCTACTTCATGGATGGCAATGGGGGAATGGATTACCTGCTTTGAACCACCTCCAATTTGTTGATGACACAGCCCTTGCTGGGAGAGCTCAGATTCAGGAAGTTGGTGCTTTTTAGCTCGCCCTTGATATTTATCTGGCTACTTCTAGGCAAAAAATTAATGAGCATAAGTCCTTTCTTCTTTTCTTCAATACTTTTGAGTCTATCTAGAGGAGGATTTCTACTATCCAGAGGTTTCAGATTCATTCTCTTCCCCTGACTTACTTGGGTGTTCCTATTGTTGTGGGAAGACAGCTTAGGCTTTTTTGGCAGAATGTGCTTGATAAACTAAGACAAAAAGTGAATCACTGGTCTCATAGGTGGCTCTCTATAGTTGGTAGGGTGATTATTTTGCAATCTATGATTCAATCCCTTCCTATATATTAGAGCATGATTCAGGCTACCCCAGTGTACTTTTTAAAGGAATTTGATGCTCTTTCCCGTCAATTCCTTTGGAATGGTAACCTATAAAGTACTAGATGGAGCCTTATTCATTAGAATACTATTTGCCAACCAAAAAAGGAAGGAGGCTTAGGTTTGCACTCTGCTATCTTGGCCAGTCAAGCTCTTGCTGCCAAACTCTATTGGCATTGGTGCTCCAGTCAATCTCACCTTTGGGCCTAGATTTGGTCTCACAAGTATTATCCTAGTGTTGACCCTTCTGGTATTGCTAGGCTGCCTCTAGAGGGAAGAGGCTCTATGGTGTGGGATACCCTAAAGTGGGGAGCTCATCTTGTGAAACACAGTCTTTTTTAGATCTGTAATAGGGGCACTGAGGCCCTCTTCTGGAGTGACTCCTAAGATGGATCCCCCCTCTATTATCCTCTCATCCACATTTGTAGTCCCTTTTTGATTCTTTACTTGCTACTGGATGGATCATGGTGGCTCATTATAAGGAGGCCTTTAACCTAGGCATGACAGTTGGTTATCGCTAGAAGAATTCTTCTGATTGGCCACCGAGTGGCTCACTGGAGGATCGGCTAGAGCTATCTCAGATTTTGGCCTCTAGAGATGCAACTCCTTACAAGAACGTGATGTCTTGGCTTGGGGAGGTGCCCCTTCTGGGTAGTATTCTGTTTCCTCTAGGTACCTTGCATTGACAAAGCAAATTTTTGGAGAAGTGGAGATCTTTTAGTGGAAGAAAACTTCGAACTATTTTTCTTGGCCTACATGTAATTTTTTCCTCTAGGTTGTGGTTCACAACAGGTGTCTTACTTGAGACAACCTCTATAAACAAGGATTCCAGTGGCCTTCTATATGTTTCTTATGCCGTATTAATGAAGAGACTACTTCTCACCTCTTCTTTTAGTGCCCTTTTGCAAGATAGATTTGGCACCTTTGGTGGAGTGTGTGGGATTTCCCATGCTGGCATGCTTCCTCTCTTTCCAAATTTTGGGATCAACTGGGCCACCCTCCTACTAAGACCTCCTTTCTCCAGTTCACTTTTTTTATTGGCCCCTCTCTTATCTTGTGGCATATATGGCTGGAGAGGAATAGGAGGATCTTTTATGGTGTGTCCCTTGAGCTCAGGATCCTATGGGGGAAATTGTTAATTCTATACATGAGACCCTTCAAGAGAAATGTGACATCACTGCTATTCTGGATCCTGAGGATGCAGTTATCTATTCATGATTCCCCTTTGTCCCTCTCAGTGGTGCACCCTACATTCCACACACGTGCTCTGTGAAGTGCACTAGGCAGAATCCATAGCCTGTCGATTGGGCTGGGCATTATATGCCCCCTACGGCTAGAGTCCTCAAAGTCAACACCGATGGCTCTTTTCGAGGAAATCTTGGAGCAACAGGCATTGGAGGTGTTGGCTGAGACAGCGCAGGGGACATTAAGTTTGCACTCTTTATTTACAAAGGCTGCCATACTAACAATCTCATGGAAGCTTAGGCTATCTTGGTTGCTATGCAATAGTGCTACCAATAGGGCTGGCACAAAATCATTTGTGAGATGGACTCGCAGGTGGTGGTCAATTTATTGAATAAGTGGAATTTTTCTACTGTGGATTGGCACTTGGCTTTGGTTGTTCAACAAATTATATAGCTATGTACTTCCTTGGATTCTGTGTTGTTTAAGCATATCCCCTGAGAGTGGAATGGGGTATCTGATTGTTTGGCCAAATGGGCCTCTGAGCATGGACCGTCTTGGAACATTTTTGATCATACGATGCTTCCCCTGAATCTTTCTCAGCACCTGGCTCAACTTGTTGACCAGGATAAAGCTATGCAATTTTCCTTGTTTCTTGTTTTGCTTTCAATAAATTTTTACCCTTTTTAGTATATATATATATATATATATATATATAATTATTATTATATAATATGTATGTTAATATAGTTTATAAATCAAAATATACTTATAGATTATATATTTTAGTATAGGAGAAAGGTCCCAGTATCTGTGCACGCTAACTTTGGACATCGACTTAAGGTGCTATAACATCACATTAGATTTTAAAAAAATTAATATGTCATCTTAAGTACTTAGAACTAAGGTTTCAAGGTCTAACACATTATAAATTTTATGATATGACCACTTTTATTGTGAGAGGTCATAAAATGCATTTTTTAAACATATGACCAAAACTTAACCTTTGGAGTATCAATACTTGAGTCTTAATTGTCAAGATGTAATTACTTACTTTTAATTTTATAGAATAAATGTTGAACAAGTATTAGATACTACATGTTTATCTTTTGATGCACTTTAATATTTATTCACACAAATATGATCCATTAATGGAATACATGCTAACAAAAGCCTTATTCGATAATTGGAACAAGCACAACTGTTAGGACCTTTCCTCTAATATATTTAATATAAATACATACACACACACACACACACACACACACACACACACACACACACACACACACACACACACACACACACACACACACACACACACTCACACACACACACACACACACACACACACACACACACACACACACACACACACACACACACACTATGCACATGATGTAAAAAACTATCCCAGAGCACACTCAAGGGCACCATAGGCTTAGTCATACTTGGCATCCCAGTAGGCTTTGTTGCTACCCAAGCTGACCCTAAGCTTCTATTAAACCACATAGATTTCAATAAAATAAAATCAATATTTATGCTTTCAACTTGTTATATTATGCCATGTAACTGGGAAATGTGTGGAGTTTCATTTGGTTTATTTTTCTCATGTAAATAGAAGGGGGTCAAAAAGGAGGAGACATATATGAATTTAAAAATTTATTTTGATTCACTACAGACTCACCCTTTTCCATGTGCACATCTCTTCACACACACACATACAGATATCATGACATATAATGTATGCATATATCTATTGGTGATAGGGGTAACTTTATAATTGATAATTAAACCTAGTAATTCCAAACCTTTGATAATGTTAAAATATTAATTAAGTTCATCTTTAAAGATAATTATGAGTGCAGACCGATTGAGATATGAATCACCATGCAATTATTTAGTCTATGATGGCTTTAATTCTATGTGTAAAGAAAGAGACTCTTAGCATGCAATCTCTATGTTAGAACTGAAGTGGACATATATGTTCCAAAGACACCCTCTATTCCAATGCATTAATAGAGCATAGAGCACCAAAATTGGTTTATATCAAATCCTATTAGAAACACCACCATAATTAGATATGCACCCAATATATCCTATCAAAAGCCTTATTATTTTTAAAATAGATGAGATCTTAAAGCATCATAGACCATAAAAGAGCATAAAGCATGAAATATAGTCTATTATGTGATTAAAGACCAAAACTATAGAAGTAGAAGAAAAGAAATAACAGACAAAGATAATTTTTCACTCTAAATATCATAAAACATCACATCCTCATAGATGGATAATAGAATATACAAGGTTTTAAGGGAACATACAAATCATCTAATCACATCCATGAAGTGTACCTACTAAGGTTTCAAAATGAGAAATGCTAACTGTCACTATTCCTAGTCTATTACAATGGATGTTTATCATTTGTTTGTATTCCTTCTTTTGTAAGTAGGTACATCAAATGCATGAATATTAGTAACCATGCATTACAAAAAAACCATGAACAAGTATACAATATACATGAGTCTAAAATGCCAAACAATCTTGTCCATGGGAATTGATGAATACATCTCCAACTCACTTTGTGGCACCTACAGTCTAAAACACTAATAAATTAGAGAAATAAATTGAAGTTAGTGAGAAACATATCATTATAATATTATAAAATAGATAAATAATCCAAAGGATTGGAGTGAAAAAATAAACTCACTGGGATGAATATTTATTTGTGATTTATCTTAACTTGAATATTTTGAATAGAAGAATTATGTATCACTAATTTAAATTAGAGGTCAAAAGCCCTGATGGTTAACTAAAATTTGATGGTCATTTTATATAAAATTAGAACATACTTGATTTCTTTATATAATTTTTATGTAATCTAATAGTTCATAGACTTTTTATAACCAAATTCAAAGGGCTACTAAAAATTAAAAATTTGTATGCGTTACTACCAATTATCTCATGCCAAGTGTCATCTACAACATCAAATTTAATGCTTGTGACAACTTGGTGATATGTGATTGAAAATTTTAATTTAATTCCTCATAAACATAATAATGTTTGATATATTTACTCTTTGAAGTAATCTACCTCATTTGGTACATGCATGGTGAAGCACCACATAGGTTTAAATCCATATGTATGATCACATTTACCCATTTTCTGATGTTACATGGCTTTATATGGAATAAAAATTCATTTAATTTTGTTAAAAATTCAATATTGTTTCCATACAATTAATAATAACAAATAGATATATTATAATTTTTATAATCTTAATAAATATTTTTTTTGTGATTCTACATCGATATGATTTGGCCCTATAAATGATAATTTTTAAATCACTTCACTACATATCCAATTGATAATGATGCATGGATCATTGATGTGATTTGGCCCTGAAAATACACCTTTTGTGATGGAGAAGGGATACATGATTTAACCTTGTTGATACATGATTATTTTAATGTAATACCCATTGCTTATTAATCTTTGATAGATTTTCTCTTCGATGTAATTTGTTGTGCACATGATGAAGCACCATAGAGTTTTAAATCCATACCGGTGATCACATTTTTGACCCCGTAATGTAAAATCCCATTTTCATATTATGTGGCATTATACACTTTGTTAAAGGTATAAAAATTCATTTAATTTTATTAAAAAAATAATATTATTTATGTACTATTAACAATATATAGATGTATTGAAATATATTATACTAAAATATATAATATTGACTTATAATCTATATTAACATATATATTATATAATTTTTGTGTGTGGGGGGTAAGAGGGGTTATGTGAATCAAAAGAGTGTAAATCGATAATTAAACCTACTAGTTAATCCAAATCCTTGACTTTGATGTCAAAATAAGTTCATCTTAAAAATAATTATGGATGTAAATTTATTGGGATTTGAATCACCATGCAATGCTTTAGTCTATGATTACTTTCATTCTTCATGTAAAGATATAATCTCTTATCACAATCACTACGCCAAAATTGTAACTCCTTTGGTTTCGATCAGGAGGCATCTGTATTAGCTGGATAAATAGTACCATAGTTGTGGGTGATCAAGTTTTATCTTGGTGATTGCAATGGATAAATTGTTTTTGTTACAATGGTGCTAAAAAAATTAGAAGCGATCAAAAATAATTATGGGTTTAAAAATATGATAAAAATTTGAAGTGGACATATATGTTTGAAAGACACCATTTAGTCCAATGTGTATGCCTATTATTATACCACCACCACTTGTTTCTCCTAATAAATAATAATGTTACATCTTCAAAAAAATGTGGATGAAACTCCACTTATTATGTATTAAAGAGACTAATAATTATTTCTAAATCATTACCATCGATTCCAAAGTTCCATGATGATAATTTTACTTCTATTTTGATATTTGAATTTCTAAAATTTTCATTGTGCTATGGTCTTGTAGTGGATTATTGAACATTTTCTAATTCAGAAGATCCTCTAGATGTGATCCAAAACCCATGGTAGGAGACCCATCAAGTGTAATTTGTTTTGATGAGTTTGTTGCTATTTTATTGGAGTAAAATTCCCTAAATTATACAAATCTACATTTCAATACAATTTATAAATGGATTCAAAGTCTATATATAGAAATACTATATATATTAAGTGTTCTAAGGTAGACTTCTTAATATGCCCTCACATAACCATATTAATCTAGATAAGCACACAAAATCCTTTCCCAAGAGGTCTGTTAGTTACTAAATATGATTATTTGTCACTTATTTTAATTACCACTATGGGGTTGAATTTGTCTCCAAATATTAGTTTATTAGTTCAAGAGAGGCGAGTCACCCTCACAAGTATTTGAATTGGTGAATTAAATTATGTAAAAGGTATAATTCTTAGTGGGGGATAAAAATTAAAGAGTTGAATATTGATTAGATAATTTTCTTATGTTACATCTTCAAAAAATGTGAATGAAACTCCATTTATTATGTAAGAGCCTATTTTTTCTAAATCATTAGCACAATCCTTATGCCAAAATTATAACTCCCTTAGTTTTGATCAAGGGGCATCTATATTGATTGAATAAGGAGTATAGTTATGGGTGATTAGGTTTTGTCTTGGTGATTGAAATAGAGAAATTAATTTTATTATAATGGTGTTGAAAAATTTAGAAGCAACCAAGAAGAATTTTGGGTTTAGAAATATGATAAAATTTTAAAGTGGACATATATGTTTGAAAGACACCATCTATTCCAATGTGTATTCCTACTATTATATATTGGAATTCAAAATGAATTCAAGACTAGTATGATCTCTCTTGCAAACCATTACCATATAAAAATAATCATGGATATAATTATGCACACACAAGAATTATGCACAAGTCCAATCTCATTATTCCTCAAAATAATAATACACACAACTTTATGTTTCTCTCTCTCCACCAACATAATTTGCTAAGCAATAGGATTGCCTATTAAATAGGCATGATAGTTTGTTTTGCACAACAAATCATTTGTTGTGTGAATCAGAATTTAGTTGTTGTGGACTATTTGTACGCATAAAATAATGGTACAAATATTCAACATTTAACAACTAAATAACCAACTTGTAATTTAAAATTAACTCATGAGCAAGTGTGAATTATCACTCCAACACCCTCCCTTAAGTGAAAAATAAGGAGTAAGAAAAAAATGAAAAGAAACTGAATGGGTCTCGGTAACTAGGCCTGATCAGGTACCCATGTACAAATACATAGTGAAATACAAAGTATCCCTATGGTAACCAATCCATCTTACCAAAATACATGGATGACAAATCACTATAACCACCAAGTCAAATAGGGGTTGGTACACTATACAAGGCTAAGTCTGTAAAACACATTGATCTCAAAACATTGGGAAAAAAGAGTCACCAAGGATGAAATGTATCACCACAAGGTGCCCAAAAACTAGTAACCATAGCTAAAGTCAAGAGAGAAAAAAACATATGCATCAAGGTACCCCAATAAATCAAATGGCTCAATACTTGAACATAATTCTAAAGAGGTGCATTGGATGGAATGAAGGCCATCAAATACAAATGCACTCAATCAACTACCTCTAAAAGAAAAAAAATGGTGTACTAACAATGAGCACAACACCTGAAGCAATAGTCAACACACCTCCCCATAATGCTAAAATGGGTGTAGTGACTCAAAAAATATCTCAATTAGTGGGCTAATCCCATCATTTAAACACTAAAATGTTGACATTGGGCTACACCAGACTAACTATGCTCTAGAAGGAGAATAAGCTCCACCAAAACATCTAAAGTAGACTATCAACAATCAGATACATATATGAAATATCTCAATGATGATGTCCTTAGTGATGATGGGATAATCAACAAATGAATAAACAAGTGATCAAACATGGAACACACACATGAAGAAAATATCTCCATGAAACCCATTTTGACTACAAACAAAGATCCCATTCTACAACAATATCACCAAGGAATGAATGAATGTCCACAATGCACTCAAGCCATGTAAAATGAGAGATGCAAGCTCAAAAAACACATCTGCCTAACATGGAGCTCAAAAACAACAAGGAACATCATAAGGCAAGAGGAAAAATGTGTGGTCGGAGAAGCTGAATAATGGAGGAATGATACTTGTAGAATCCTTTCCAAGAGTGCCTCTTACACCACCAAGAATGATTCGAAATCTACCCCAAATGAACATGAATAATTTATGAAGATGCCTAACCAAAGAGAATAATTAGTAGGTTAAGAGGCATTCTTCTACATAGGCATCTTATTTGAAGATGCCTCTTAACCCTACTTAAAGCTTTTGTGAAGAGAATAAGTAGCAGGTTTTAGGCTAGCCCAACTGTGAGTATTGAAGGAAAATAAACCTATTATATTATTATTATCCATTGAGAAACTCACCAAGTAATGAGAAAGTAGTTGGAGGGAAACTAGATGCTGATGTGATGAGGGTGTCTTTGGCATTTTTGGCTGGATCAAATACAATAGAAATTTTGAATGCCAATCTCAATCATCCATAGCCTTTTAAAATACATGAAGAGAGCACATGCTTGCTCCATATGCAATAGAGGGTGTGGCCTAATACATACAATCAACAAATAACAACATAGCTCTTGAGGACTACTAAAAATAATTAATTTGATCTATAAACACTAGTCTATTAACTTGCTTGGAAAACATGTTTTATATCCAAAAAACTAGATTTCTCTCTGACTACAAAACCATGTTGTTCAATGGATCAAGTGGGTATAATATAAGTGAAGGAGATTTTGGTGACCTCTTTATCATTTGAGAGAGATAGTCATTGAAAAAAAATTACCTATTGAAACCACTCAGAGCCATGGAGTTGGTGAGAGTAAAGCCAACCAAAGAATGAATAAATCTATTAAGTAAATGAATTTTCTTGCTCAAAGGCTCTCCAAAATTTTTAAATTCTTAGATTCCCATTCCTTCCTTCACTGACAAAGACTTATCACAAACCTTGACACGGGATGAATAAAAAGTGTTTTCTATTCACAAGGCTATTTTAGCACTCCATGGGGCTCACACAAAATAAGGCATAGAGATTCAAAAATAGCTAGCAATTAGAGCAGAGCATATGGAAAGCAAAATCTAAAAAAGTCTTGCACACAGAGAGACAAATCATTGAGTAATAGATTCAATGAATGGCTCTAATACCATATTGGAATTAAAAATGAATTCAAAACTAGTAGGATCTCTCCTGCAAACCATTACCACATAAAAATAATCATGGAAACAATTATGCACACACAAGAATTATGCACAAGTCAAATCACATTATTCCTTAAAAGACTAATACACACATACATATGATTTTATATCTCCATTGACATAATTGGATATGCAATAAGTGTGCCTATTAAATAGGCATGATAGTTTGTTTTCTAAAACAAATAATTTTTTGTGTGAAACCAACTTTATATGTTGTGGAATATTTGCACGCATAAAATAATGATGCAAATATTCAACATTTAACAACTAAATAATCAAATCTCAATTTAAACTTAACTCATGAGTGAGTGTGAAAGCTCATTCCAAATTTATACCACCACCACTTGTTTTTCCTAATAATTAATATTAATGTTACATCTTCAAAAAATGTGGATGAAACTCCACTTATTATGCAAGAGCCTAATAATTATTTTTAAATCATTACCATCAGTTATGAATTTCCATGATGATAATTTTACTTCTATTTCCATATTTTAACTTCTATAATTTTCATTTTACTATGGTCTTGTAATGGATTCATTTTATAATTCTGATAATCCCCTATATGTGATCCAAAAACCCATGGTAGGAGACACATAAAGTGTAATTCGTTATGATGATTCTATTGCTATTTTATAATTTAGATAAGCACACAAAATCCTTTCCCAAGAGGTATTTTAGTTACTATGAATTATTTTGTGTCACTTATTTTAATTAACATTATGGGGTTGAATTGGTCTCCAAATATTAGTTTGTAAGTTCAACAAAGGTGACTCACCCTCACAGGTATTTGAATTGGTGAATTAAATTATGTCAAAAGTATAGATCCATGGGAGGATAAAAATTAAGGAGTCAAATCCCTATTAGATAATTTAATTATGTTACATCTTTAAAAAATGTGAATGAAAGTCCACTTATTATGTAAGAGCCTATTATTTCTAAATCATTAGCACAATCTATACATCAAAATTGTAACTCCTTACTTTTGATCAGGGGGCATTTGTATTTGATGAATAGGGTGCAAAGTTGTGGGTGAATAGGTTTTGTCTTGGTGATTGCAATGGATAAATTTATTTTGTTATAATAGCATTAAAAAAATTATAAGTGACTAAGAAGAATTTTGGGTTTATAAATATGATAAAAATTTGAAGTGGGCATACATGTTTCAAAGAAACCATCTATTCCAATGTGTATGCCTACTATTATACCACCACTACTTCTTTCTCCTAATAATTAATATTAATTTTACATCTTCCAAAAAATTGGATGAAACTCCACTTATTATGTAGGACCCTAATAATTATTTCTAGATCATTACCATTAGTTCCAAAGTTCCATGATGATAATTTTACTTCTATTTCCATATTTGAACTTCTATAATTTTTATTTTACTATGGTCTTGTAGTGGATTATTTAACATTTTCTAATTCTGATGATCCCTTGGATGTGATCACAAAACCCATGATAGCACCCATCAAGTGTAATTTGTTGTGATGAGTCTATTCCTATTTTATAATTTAGATAAGCACAACAAATCCTTTCCTAAAAGGTCTTTGAGTTACTAGGTATGATTTTGTGTCACTTATTTTAATTACCATTATGGGGTCAAATTCATCTCCAAATATTAGTTTGTAAGTTCAATAAAGGTGACTCGCCCTAATAGGTATTTGAATTGGTGACTTAACTTATCTAAAAGCTATAATTTTGAGGGGGGGCTAAAAATTAAGGAGTCAAATCCCTATTAGATAGTTTGTTTATGTTACATATTCAAAAAATGTTGATGAAACTCCACTTATTATGCAAAATCCTATTATTTATATATCATTAGCACAATCTCTACATCAAAATCGGAACTCCCTTGGTTTCGATTAGGGGTGATTTGTATTCGTTGAATAAGGAACACAGTGTTGGGTGATCAAGCTTTGTTTTGATGATTACAATGGGGAAATTGATTTTGTTACAATGGCGTTAAAAAAATTATAAGTGAATATGAAGAATTTTAGGGTTAAAAATATGATAAAAATTTGAAGTGGACATATGTGTTCAAAAGAAACCATCTATTCTAATGTGTATGCCTACTATTATACCACGACCACTTGTTTTTCCTAATAATTAATATTACTGTTACATCTTAAAAAAATGTGGATGAAAATCCACTTATTATGTAAGATCCTAATAATTATTTTTAAATCATTACCATTAGTTCTAAAGTTCCATGACTATAAATATACTTCTATTTCCATATTTGAGCTTCTATAATTTTCATTATACTATGGTCTTATAGTAGATTATTGAACATTTTTTAATTTAAATGATCCCCTAGATGTGATCCAAAGACCCATGGTAGGAGACCCATAAAATTTAATTTATTTTGATGATTCTGTTCCTATTTTATACATTAGATAAGCACACAAAATACTTTCCTAAGAGGTCTTTAAGTTACTAGTTATGATTTTGTGTCACTTATTTTAATTACCATTATGGGGTCAAATTGGTTTCCAAATATTAGTTTTTAAGTGCAAGAAAGGTGACTCACGATAATAGGTATTTGAATTGGTGAATTAAATTATCTAAAAGGTATAATTATGAGGGGGGGAATAAAAATTAAGGAGTCAAATCCCTATTAGATAATTTTTTTATGTTACATCTTCAAAAAATGTGGATGCAACTCCACTTATTATGCAAGAGACTATTATTTCTAAATCATTATCACAATCTCTACGTTAAAATTACAACTCCTTTGGTTTCAATTAGGGGGCATCTATATTCACTAGATAAGGAACAAAGTTGTGGGTGATTAGATTTTATCTTGGTGATTGCAATAGAGAAATTGATTTTGTCACAATGGCATTAAAAAATTAGAAGTGACCAAGAAGAATTTTGGGTTTAGAAATTGTTAGGGTGTGGAGCTAAAAGCTTCACCTTAATGCAAACTGGGAGGTTTCCGAGCATGACAGTCACCGGCATCAGCAGGCCACAACCAATGTCAGTCAGGGGAAGTGCAGAAGGAAACTAACATCAACAGGAATCATCCGGCATCGGTCACCTCCAGTCAGGCAGGGACCGACGACGGTTGCCTGTGGTGGTCAGAACTATTGTTGACGAACAGTCAGTTAAGTGAACGGAGAGTTTACATGATACAGACCAGTTTGAGTCTTTGAGCCACTCGTCTAAATTAGTGTATGCATGAGATCTATATAATAGACTCATGGGCTGTATTGTTAAGTGTAGAACTTGCAGAACCCAAGTGTGGAACTTGGAGAGTTCTTCCCATGGTGGAATCAAGTAAGATTCCTCATGTATGTAAGATCAGGTTTGATATGCAGGGTGTTGTAGGATCATGGTGGAGATCTACATGTGATAAGGAAGATCAGGTTGGTCTGTAGGGGTGTGTATGTGTGAGGGTCAAAAGGAGATCAGTGGGGGAGCAGGATCCAAGGTGACAGCAATACATCAAGGAGAAGGATCATGGTGAGATCTATTTGGAGTATCAGTTCGTACTCGGTTGTACTGGACGTACAATGAGGTGAACAACAGCTTGTGTTAGTTGTTAGTTGTGACCTATTGAGAGAAGATTACTCAGGTGGGAATATTACTTGGAGCCCTTGAGGAGGAAGCCTCACAGAGGTGGAAGAAGAGTGTGATCTCTTTATTGTAATTTCCTTTGTAATGAGTTGAATACAATTGTGGGTTTCCTCTCATATTTTGTGATATTTCTCATTGATAGTTATTTGTTCTTCTAGTTATTTTTGCAATCTTAAGTTGCTTATACAATGGTAATAATAGTTAGGTTGTGGAGCTAAAAGCTTCAACTTTGCAGACAAAGAAAAGGAGGTTGATGAAGATCCAGAAGAACCAGCGTCGACAGTATGATCGACGTCGGTCAAGATGAAGCAGAGGGCAACCAACTTCAGCAGGAAGTCGGCTGACATCGGTCAGCACCAGGAAAGCAGGGACCGATGTCAGTTGCCTGTGTGTTTTAGAACTACTCGTTACACAAACAGTTAGTTAAGTGAACGGAGTGTTTACATGTAAAGGCTGTTTCGAGTCTTGAGCTGCGTGTATATTATTAGCAAACAAAGAGTCTAAGTTATTGTTCAAGTCTGGGATCTATTGATAGACCCATTGGCATGTATTGTAAAGTGTGCTAGTGAAGAGAACAAAGTGTGTGTTTATCCTAGTTCCACTAATGAGCTAGAAAGGAAGGCAAGAAAGATCCTTCCATTGTAAGATCATTAAGTTGTAGGTTGTTGCAAGCTCATAGGAGATCTACATGTGTAAGTATGGTCTATTGAATTGCAGGTTGCAGGTTCATGGGAGATCAACTTGAAGTACTATAGAGTGCTTGGTGTACTGGCAGGGTTATTACTGATTGGTTGGAGAGGTGAACACCAATTCTGTGTGTGAGTTGTGTGTTGGGACCGTTTTTGGTAGGAGAGTGTTTTGAAGAAGAATTACTGTACACTTGAGGTGTGGGAAGCCTCTGTAAGGTGGAAGAGAGTGGCATCTCTTTATTGTATTCTTTTCTATACAAATGTTAATACAAGATAGTGTATTGTCTCTCATATTTTGTGCTATTTGTGAATTCTAGTTACTTGTACTTCTAGATATTTTTGCATGTTTAATTGCTTAAGTTTGGTAATCATATTGTGCTCTTTTTGAGGAGCAAGATCCTAACAAGTGGGATTAGAACAAGTGTGTTGTTCTTGGATTCCTTGACAACTGGTATCAGAGCTTTTGGTTGGGATACTAACAGGTTGGATTAGATCTGGTTAGTGTGTGTTGATTACAGGTTACTCACAGGGGTTTCTGTTTGAGTGGGATTAGAGCAATGGCAGAAGAAAGTAGACTACGAATGGAGAAGTTTAATAGCAGGAGGTCCAAGTCCAGGTATAGCAGAATAACCTACTAGAAATATGGAAAGAAAGAGCAAAAAAAGAAAGATTGTTGGTTGGTAGCAGATCAGCATGAAGGACATGAAGAAGAAGCAGATGTTGCAGAGTTCATTGCATAGGATGCTCTGGTATGTTCTTTGGATAAATTAGAATCTTGGGTTTTACATTCTGGTGCCTCTTTTCATGCATCCCCAAATAGGGAATTTTTTTATGAGTATGTCCAGGGAGACTTTGGAGAAATTTGTGTAGGGGATGGTAAGCCTTGTCAGATGGTTGGCAAAGGGAAAGTGAAGCTGAAATTGCAAACAAGAAACACATGGGTGTTGAAGGAGGTCATGCATGTCCCAGTTCTGGAGTGGAATTTGATTTCCATAAGAAGTTTGGGTGATGAGGGTTGCATAGTAACTCTCACAGTGGACTCTTGGAAGGTTACCAAGGGTGCACTTGTTGTAGCAAGAGGTAAGAAAGTAGGTACGATTTATCTATCTACTTGTATTACTGATTCTCTTTTTGGGTTATCTACTTCAATTGTAGATTCAAAGATGTGGCTTAATAGGCTTGGTCACATGAATAAGAAGGAGATGCATGTTCTTGAGTCAAAGGGTATGCTTTCATATTTGAAAGGCATGAATCATAGTTTTTGTATGCAGAAGAAGAAAGTGACGTTTCTTGAGGAATCCGATGTTAGTGACAAGAGTAGGAAAGCCTTGGTTTTCAAGGAGAAGGTGACGAATAGAGTTTAGCACAAGGGGTAGAAGAATTATGAGTAGAGCAAGGGTGATTTGGACAAGGGTTTGATCCAAAAGGAACTCGCGAAAAGAAGTCAGTTGTCACAAGTAAAACACAGAGACCAACGTCGGCTAGAAAACCAGCATCGGTGTCTAGACAGGGACCGGCATTGGCTATGTGCAGACTGATGTCGGTGAATCAAGGCAGATAAACACTAGCATCAGCAAGGGGGAACCGATGTCAGTGATGAGGTAGTCGTAGGGAACCGACATCAGTCAGTTACAGACTGAGATGTGACCGGCATCGGTTACTGAGATAGATTTTGGGTGGATAGCAAGCTGTCAAGAAGTCTCAAACACCCATATGAAGGACTTAAAGGGTATGTAAGCCTCAAATTCATCATTTCCATTCTTTACACTACTTGTTGCTCACTTATGGTAAAGAACCAAGAAGTTATTAAAGAAGCAGAGCAGGTAGATCTAGGAAACAGTGGGAGCTTGGCATGGATGGAGGATGTGATTCCTTAGAGGAGAACCAAAGAGGAGTTTTGGTGGAGTTGCCAGCTAGAAGTAAGCACTGAGAGATGAATGTATGTTCAGGATGAAGAAGAGCAGAAATGGATACGTGAGATAGAAGGCCAGGGTATATGGTCTTGAATAAGCTGCAGGGCAATAGAAGTTTGATCATTGTGTTTCTCTTTACCAGGTTGGATAATATTAGCTACATTATCCTATTACTGTATGATGTGCTTATTGCAGGGTTACATATATATGGAGTTGCTGAATTAAAGGTAAAGCTAGTTTAGAGGTGTGTCATGAGGAATCTGGGAGCAGTAAGATTATTTGGCATGAGTGTGTTCTAGGGACATGGAAGGTCACAGGTTGACTTTGTTTCAGGATGATTGTGTGAGACCGGTTAGCACGCTGATGGTTGGACAGTTCACATAATAGTGTCTTGATTCACATAATGAGGTTAAGTGCATGGTATGTACTAGACCTGAGTTTTCCCAAGCAGTGGGAGTTGTCACAAGTTTGGAGCCAATTCAAGAAAGAAGCATTGGAGGGTAGTTCAATGGATTCTTAGAGGGACCAGCAGTAGGTGCACATGCTATGTAGGGTCAAGTTATTTTCTACATGGTTTGTAGATGTGGATGTGGCAGGTGATTTGGATGACAGGTGTTGCACTATAGGGTGTATGGTGGTTGGTCTTCAAGAGTGATCTTGAAGAGGGATACAGAGCCAAGGGAACAAACTAGATAGTGTATAGGTATAGGTACAGTTGCATCTATTTATCTCCAAGTGAGAGATTGTTAGGTTGTGGAGCTAAAAGCTTCAACTTTGCAGATGAAGAAAAGGAGGTTGTTAAAGATCCAAAAGAACCAATGTCGGTAGTATGATCGATATCGATCAAGATGAAGCAGAAGCCAACTGGTGTCAGTAGGAAGTTTGTCAACGTCGCTCAGCACTAGGCAAGCAGGGACTGACGTCGGTCGCCTATGTGTTCTAGAACTGCTCATTACACAAACAGTTAGTTAAGTGAATGGAGTGTTTACATGTAAAGGCTATTTTGAGTCTTGAGATGCATGTCTATTATTAGCAAACAAAGAGTCTAAGTTATTGTTTAATTTTGGGATCTATTTATAGACCCATTGGCATGTATTGTAAAGTGTGCTAGTGAAGAGAACAAAGTGTGTGTTTCTCCTAGTTCCACTAATGAGCTAGAAAGGAAGGCAAGGAAGATCCTTCCATTGTAAGATCATTGAGTTGCAGGTTGTTGCCAGCTCATAGGAGATCTACATCTGTAAGTATGGTCTATTGAATTGTAGGTTGCAGGTTCATGGGAGATCAACTTGAAGTACTATAGAGTGCTTGGTGTACTGGCAGGGTTATCACTGACAGGTTAGAGAGGTGAACACCAATTCTATGTGTGAGTTGTGTGTTGGGACTATTTTTGGTAGGAGAGTGTTTTGAAGAAGAATTAATGTACACTTGAGGTGTGGGAAGCCTCTGTAAGGTGGAAGAGAGTGGCGTCTCTTTATTGTATTATTGTCTGTATAAATGTTAATACAAGATAGTGTATTGTCTCTCATATTCTATGTTATTTGTGAATTCTAGTTACTTGTACTTCTGGATATTTATGCATGTTTAATTGCTTAAGTTTGGTAATCATATTGTGCTCTTTTTGAGGAGAAAGATCCTAACAAGTGGGATCAGAACAAGTGTGTTGTTCTTGGATTCCCCGACAATCATGTGTGCTCTTAATTCTAACAAGTTGTGTCAGAGCTTTGGGGAACTTAGGTCCTATCAAATGGTATTAGAGCAAGGTTGGATGTTCTCAGAGTGAGTTTGACTAACAAATGGCCCTGATCTGGTTAGTGGTTTGTTGATTATAGGTTACTCACAAGGGTTTCTGATTGAGTGGGAGTATAGCAACAGCAGAAGAAGGTAAGCTGAGAATGAAGAAATTCAGGCACAGGTTTAACACCACAAGGAGTGTGGTGGGTAGTCTTCAATATTGAGCTTGAAGAGGAATACAAGATAGGATGTAGATTAGACAAAGTACTGGTATAGGTATAGGTGTAGTTGTTTATCTCCAAGTAGGAGATTGTTAGGGTGTGGAGCTAAAAGCTTCACCTTAATGCAAACTGGGAGGTTTCTAAGCATGACAGTCATAGGCATCGATAGGCCAAAATCGACGTCAGTCAGGGGAAGCACAGAAGGAAACTGACATCGGCAGGAATCGGCCAGTGTCAGTCACCTCCAGTCAGGCATGGACCGACGTCGGTCACCTGTGGTGGTCAGAACTGCTGTTGATGAACAGTCAGTTAAGTGAATGGAGAGTTTGCATGATAAAGACCAGTTTGAGTCTTTGAGCTGCTCGTCTAAATTAGTGTATGTATGAGATCTATATAATAGACTCATGGGCTATATTTTTAAGTATAGAACTTGCAGAACCCAAGTGTGGAACTTGGAGAGTTCTTCCCATGGTGGAATCAAGTAGGATTCCTCATGTATGTAAGATCAAGTTTGATATGCAGGGTATTGCAGGATCATGGTGGAGATCTACATGTGATAAGTAAGATCAGGTTGGTCTACAGGGGTGTGTATGTGTGAGGGTCAAAAGGAGATCAGCGGGGGAGTAGGATCCAAGGTGACAACAATACATCAAGGAGTAGGATCATGGTGAGATCTACTTGAAATACCGGTTCGTACTCGGTTGTACTGGACATACAATGAGGTGAACAACAACTTGTGTTAGTTGTTAGTTGTGACCTATTGAGAGAAGATTACTTAGGTGGGAAGATTACTTGGAGCCCTTGAGGAGGAAGCCTCGCAGAGGTGGAAGAAGAATGTGATCTCTTTATTGTAATTTCCTTTGTAATGAGTTGAATACAATTGTGTGTTGCCTCTCATATTCTGTGTCATTTCTCATTGATAGTTATTTGTTCTTCTGGTTATTTCCACAATCTTAAGTTGCTTATACAATGGTAATCATGTGTGCTCTTAATTCTGACAAGTTGTGTCAGAGCTTTGGGGAACTTAGGTCCTATCAGAAATATGATAAAAATTTGAAATAGACATATATGTTTGAAAGACACCATCTATTCCAATGTGTATGCCCACAATTATACCACCACCATTTATTTCTCTTAATAATTAACAATGTTACATTTTTTAAAAATGTGGATGAAACTCCACTTATTATGCAAGAGCCTAATAATTATTTCTAAATCGTTACCATTAGTTCCAAAGTTCCATGATGACAATTTTGCTTAGATTTCCATATTTGAACTTCTATAATTTTCATTGTAATAGGGTCTTGTAGTAGATTACTGAACATATTTTAATTCTAATAATCCCCTGTATATGTGACTAAAACCCATTGTAAGAGACCCATCAAATTTAATTTGTTGCATCGAGTCTGTTTCTATTTTATTGGAATGAAATTCCTTTAATTATACAAATCTACATTTAGATACAATTTGTAAATGGATTCAAAGTATATATATATATATATATATATATATATATATATATATATATATATATATATATATATATATATATATATATATATATATAAGTGTTCTAAGTTAGATTTCTTTATATGCTCTAACATAACCATAGTTTAGATAAGCACGCAAAATCATTTCCTAAGAGGTCTTTGAGTTAATAGGTATGATTTTGTGTCACTTATTTTAATTACTATTATGGGGTTGAATTCATCACCAAATATTAGTTTCTATGTTCAGGAAAGGTGACTTTCCCTCATAGGTATTTTAATTGGTGAATCAAATTATCTCAAAGGTATAATTCTTGGGGGGGCTAAAAAATAAGGAGTCGAATCCCTATTAGACAATTTGTTTATGTTACATCTTCAAAAAATGTGGATGAAACTCCTCTTATTATGAAAGAGCCTATTATTTATAAATTATTATCATAATGTCTACTTCAAATTTACAACTCCCTTGGTTTCAACCCCAATATTGCGATTCAAAGTTGAAGTACTCAATGTGTTATTGGTCAAAATGTTTAATCTTGACTTTGCATTAAGATATCACACTACTTGTTATCATGAATAAAAATTTAATGTTTATAGATTGGTATGGTGTATACTAATTATTTCCTCACATAACCATAATTTAGATGACCTCACAAAATCTTTTCCCAAGTCTAGGTTTTGAGCTACTAGGTATGATTTTGCATCATTTATTTTAATTATCATTTTGGGGTTGAATTCATCTACAAATATTAATAGTTTGTTAATTCAAGAAAGGTGACTCAATCTCATAGATATTTGAATTGGTAAATTAAATAATCTCAAAGGTATTCTATGAGGGATAAAAATTAAGGAATCAAATCCCTATTACACAATTTAATCATGTAATTCAATGAACAAATATGAATATATTTTTTAAATTAGAATAATTATAATAAACAATAAAAATTTATAAATATTTTTATATTAAAAAACTATCTAAGCTTATTATTTATTTTTATTTTTGTTTAAATTGTTATATATTTTTTTAAAATAATGTACATAATTGTTTAGATGTTTAATATATTTAAATATATAAATGTTTTTAAAAAATAATTTTCCCATGCGCCTTGACATTAGGGTTAAGTTTATCATTTTCTCTTTCCATTATTTTCTCTTAGTTTTTATCTCTCCGTTTTAAATTCCAAAAAACATTCTTTTATTGACTGTTAGGTTAACTATGGCATTAGTGGTGGAAGCATTGACCTCATTTTTCACTGTCATTTATGCATGTGTGGCATTAGTGGTGGAAGCTTTGACCCCATTTTCACTATCATTTCTGTAGGTGTTTCTTTTTAGGTATTTAATCTATGTAATGTATTGTTTTACTATATCTAAATTATGTGATTTTTTTGTCTTGACATGAACATTTTATTCATTGTTTACTACTTTAAGTTATGAAATCACCAAGATTCATATAGACCCAGATTTTTGTTATGAAATAGCTGAGATAATGAAATGATGGAGATTAGGATTTTTTAGTGCTTACTTGTATTCAATAGGTACCAAAATGGTGAATGTGAGGGAAAATCATAATTTTTTTTTATTAACTATAAGAAAATAATGAAATGGATAAGATAATGAAATGGACTATATAATGAAATGGTGAAGATTAGGATTGCTTAGTGCTTACTTGTATTCAATAGGGATCCAAATGGTGAATCTAAAGGGAAAGCTAATATATTTTTATTAACTTTAATAAAATAATGAAATTCCTAAGATAATGAAATGGTGAATGTGTGGGAAAAATAGACATTTTTTTATTAACTATAAGAAAATAATGAAATGGTAGATATTAGTATTGATTGATGCTTACTTGTATTTTATAGGGATAAAAATGGTGAATATGAGGGGAAATAAAAATTATTTACTAACTGTAAGCAAATAATGAAATGGGCAAGATAATGAAATGACAAAGATTAGGATTGTTTAGCACTTGTATTCAATAGGGACCCAAATGGTGAATGTGAGGGGAAAGCAAGAATTTTTTATTAATCACAAGAAAATAATCATAGTAAAAAGTATAATGATGTGAAAGGGTTTCAATGGTTCCACCATCTCTATCCTATTGCAGCATTCATCTATTGGCTTTGTTCAGATACTATGAATTGTTTTTGTTTCAGACTAAGTTGAAAAGTCATTTTTGGCATGTTCCAGGTTATTATTATTTGAGTTGAATTGTTTTCATTTTATACTGAGTTGAAAAGTCATTTTTTGGGGTGACAAATTTTTCCCTCATGTTGCATCATAAAATTTAATGAATGAATCATTGAATAACACCTATCATTATTATTTAGGGTGGCAAAAGTTTCCCTCATGAATTGATATTCTTGGGTAGAGGGGTCCCATGCATCATTATATATTAAAAAATTACTTATAAAATATTTGCACCTATTATATAGGAGTAGTATTGTTTAGGAAATTTTTTTTGAAGGGTGGGAAATAACAGGGGGCTAAAGATTTGTATGGTTTATCCTTTTTTTGGTTTCCAGCTATCATTTATATCTAATAAAATTTATATTTTTTTTCAAACAAATTTTTTGTAGTAAAATGCTCCTAATTTCTCTTAGCAACATGTATTACACATAATTTTTGTAGTTTTTAGAGTACATCTAGATATCTTTAGAGCATCTAGTACAGGTCTTCTGATCACCCTATAAAGATGTTTGAAGAATTATTAAAATTATTCAGAGCATCCTTTCTATGTCTTTGAAGAACACCTAGAACATATTTAGAGTAGTTTTAGAGCATCTTTAGAGTGTCCTTTGAGCATTCAATCATCTAAGCTTTCTTTCTGAATCCTCAAAATTGTAGCCAAAAGATTTGTAAAAACTATGTATTGCCTTCTCAAAATTAACCCTCATTGGGATGTTTTGTTGTACTCAAAATAGTTTCTCAGAAATATCACAAATGCGCTAGATATAAGCATGTGATTTCTGCAATTGCACTTAGCATTTTGCCAATTGATTTTGAGATTCATCCTTAAGTTTGGGATTTTCATCCTTCAATTTATGAATTTTATTATGGGTGATATGCTAGGTAGAGATTATTTCATGTAATAGAACATGGAAAGAGGGAACAAATCTTATTGGACCATCTATCTAAATTGTAATCTCTCATGTTTATCTATGCATGGCTTAAATAGAGGCTTGTAACTTAGAATTCTGAGTGGAAAGATTTATTATTCTATTAGTATGTTGGGTAATCATTGTATTTCTATCATAAATACTTTCTCTTAGATTATTAATTAGATTACACTTATCAATATTAGCATTTTACAAATCAGTAATCTTAGTGTCTTTGATAGCAAGATAATTCTACAAATTTCTAATTTGAGTGTCCTTGATAGCAAGAGAATTATACAAATTAATCAATTCTTGGGTCTATGAAAACATTACATTGTAGAACATAGTCTATTCAACTTGTATTCCTTGAAGAATTATTTGTTGGTCACTAACACTAGTAACATATTCTTCCCACCTTTGTTTCAAATTAGAAATCATCAAGTCCTTACCTTTTAAAGTTGAACAAAGAACATCTAAATCTATTTGTTGTAGTTTGATTATTTTCTCGTGGTGTGATAAAGCCATAGCATGATGCAATTATTTTTCTTCATTACCATAATGTGGAGAAGATGGATCTTCTTCAATCAAGGGTGTATTACCCTTATCAACAATAGAGGGCACAAAATGCTCTACTTCTTGAGGTACAACTTCTACTAGGGTTCCCTTTGTAAATACAACTTCTTTTGCATCCTGTAAATCTTCTTCTTATTTCTATAGGATAAGTTAATGAATGCACTAGATTTTAGTTGGAGGAGGATGAGGGGTGTATGAATAAATTCCCATTTATCACTTTGATCTCTTGCACAATATCTGTAAAACCAATGATGATGAAGATGGCCATTCTATAATTTCAATTGTGTGTTCTTCAATCTAGATTATATTGGAAGGAGAAGAGGTAGAGCATGGTGTCTTTTTGGCAAGAAATAGAGAATTTTTTTGGAGGAAATAGGACCAAGACTTTTCACCCCTTGGTTTACTTAGAAAATAATGACGATAAATGAGTATAACTAGCCCATGATGGTGTATAGACCTAGTACCTCATCTTATCTTTCAAGAAACATTAATCAAAGAGTTTTTGAAGCAAAGAGGGAAGATTGATATTATATTATTCTCAAACAACTCCTTTCCTCAAATGAATAAGGAGTCTCATAGCATCTCTACCCATTACTATAAACTGACCATCACAAGTGCTATATTTTATACAAAAAGTAACATTTTACGAAGGTTGAGGAAGAATTTATCTCAAAATTCCCTTGGCCACTCTTTGGGCAAGATTTGGCTAATCTGGAGTGTGGATCATTTATTTCAACAAACATATAAATTAGGTTAGAAAAATTGATCTTTTCAATGTCAACTACTCCATCCTCAGGAATCCTAGATAGAGCACTGATTACAAAGGGATTCAGTAGAATGTTCTTCCCTTTGATAATAGCGTGATCTTCATAAAAATTATCATATAATTTTTGTAAATTGTTTTCATGGAATACCTAAAACATTTTAAAGAAATTTAACAAACCTGCTATTTCAAAGATGTCTCTGGATGCTTCATCTTGCAGCAATACATCAGAGGATTTTGGTTCACTTTTTCTCTTTCTCCCACTGATGTTCAAAGCAAACACTATTTAATTACAAATTTGACTATGTTGTAAAAACACAGAGCTTGAATCACATAGGGAATAGGGGAAGGAAAAGGTGAGAGATACAACACAATAATTAATAACAATGACAATGCAAAAAAGAATAACAAAGAAGGTTATATGATGTGATTATGACAAGAATGATGGTTGCAATTGTGGTTATCTCTTCAAAGCATGTGAGATATAATGGGAAGGTGCTTTATCTAGTCAAGTAGTCATGTGTGTCATAAAGGTCATTATTGGTAGTACTAGGAGCAATAATTATAATTAATTATGTATCATACCAAAATATTTTTGAAATAACCTCTATTTAAAACATAGTTACATCTTTTTTTTTTAAAAGACAATTTTGAAACATCATCATAAAATACCATCACATCAATTATTTCAGAGATATTTAAAAAAAAAACCATGACATCAAATTATGGATTGAGGCCTTATTGGTCTAATGGAATTTTTTTGATTCTTAATGATAGAGGTGGATTATTCCCATTCATGATTTTTAATCTTATGTGCATAGTTATTAGTCTTTAGAGCTAAGTCACTAATCTTAGGAGATAAACCTTTAGACTTTGGAGAAAAACTATAGTCCATTTAGACTCTATTTATATATAAAAGTATAAAGCACCTTATATTTATAAAGCACCTAATTTATTGTAAAAACTTATATATATTTAACACCTTATATATATGGTGTTGTTTATATGTGTTTGTATGCAATTGCATCTACTTAATCATTGTCTTGTCTAAAGAACCACTTGGGGGTTATATTGATGGAGGCAATAGCTGAGCTAGAGTTTGTCCCATCTGAATAGAGAAATGGGACTTATTCTAATTTGGCGGTTCCATATGTTCTTTCTTCAGCCATGGATTTCAAATTTTGATTGATGAGATCATATATTATTTTAATGTGGGATGAATGCACAAAAGACCTTTTTGGCAAGCTTGATTAATGCAATGTTGATGGCGATCTTGGTTTGTGCCCTATTAATGGACAAGCTTGTCAAAATTCAAACTATTGATTTTAGCAATTAATCACTCCACAATTGAATTTATATTTAATTTGAATTTGATTCTCCATCAATTTTAGCTTTAAATCTGAAGATGGCCACTTTTTGACATGTTGCTACAACCTCAAATACAACTAAGTACTCATGTGGCATGAATATGACTAAGATATATAGTTGGATAAAAATTTGGATAGATGGTAACTTTTGTTTACCTCACATATTCTCAAGATATATATTTACATGATGATTCATTTTTTTATCACCACCTAGGACCCTCAATTCATTGCAAGCTCTCAGTTGGTGCCTTTTAATTCTAATACCTTAAATGGGGAATACACTCTTGTACCTATTTAAAAGGTATATTAGGAGATACCTTTAAGGGGAAATACACTTTTGTGAATTTTTTAAAGGTATCTCCTAGGAGATACCTTGAAGGTATTACATGGGCCTTTAAAATATCACCTAGTAGTGCCTTCTATATAAAGGAAAATTTGACTTATTCTTTGAAGGATAAATCCTCTCTTATACCTATTTAAAAGGTATCTATTAAGAGATACCTTGAAGTGGAAATCTAATTTTGTTATTTAAAGGTATCTCCTAAGAGATACCTTGAAATTATTATAATGGCCTTCAAAATAACACCCAATAATGCTTTCCATGTAAAGGAAAATTGCACATGTTACTTGAAGGAGAAATCAACTCTTGTCCCTATTTGAAATGTATCTCCTAGGAGATACATTGAAGGGGAAATATATTATTTTACATGTTTGAAAGGTATCTCATACATGATACATTGAAGGTATTATATGGGCTTCAAAATATCTCCCAGTAGTGCCTTCTATGTAAAGGAAATTCCACTTGTTTGTTGCATGAAAAATCCACTCTTGTGCTTGTTTGAAAAGTATATCCTAAGAGATACCTTGAAGTGTAAATCCACCCTTGTGCATTTTAAAAATGTATCTCTTAGGAAATAAATTGAAGTTATTACAAAGGCCTTCAAAATATCACACAGTAGTGCCTTCTGTGTAAAGGAAAATTTCACTTGTTCCTTGAAGGAAAAATCCACTCTTGTGCCTATTTGAAAGGTATCTCCTAAGAGATAACTTGAAAGGAAAATACAATCTTATGAATGATTAAAAGGTGTCTCCTAAGAGATACTTTGAAGTTTGTAAAAAACCTTTTGAAATATCACCCAAGAGTGCTTTCCGTGCAAAAGAAAATTGCACTTGTTCCTTGCAGGAGAAATCCACGTTTGTCCCTATTTGAAATGTATCTCCTATAAGATTAACTAAAATGGAAATACACTATTGTTCATGTTTGAAATGTATCTATTAATAGATACCTTTAAGGTATTATAATTTTTTTAAAAATATAACTCAATAGTGCCTTCTGTGTAAAGGAAAATTTCACTTGTTCATTGCAAGAGAAATATACTCTTGTGTTTGCTTTAAATGTATCTCCTAGGAGATACCTTGAAGGATAAATCAAATCCTATGAATTATTGAAAGGTATATATTAAGAGATACCTCGAGGTATTAAAAAGGCCTTAAAATATCACCCAGTAGTGCATTTTGTGAAAATTATACTTGTTTTTTGAAGGAGAAATCCACTATTTTGCTTGTTTTAAAGGTATCTCCTACGAGATATCTTGAAGGGGAAATAAATTCTTGTGAATTTTTGAAAGATATTTATTATAAGATAAATCAAAATATCATGCAATAATGCCTTCCGTGTAAAGGAAAATTACACTTGTTCTTTGAAAGAAAAATCCATTTTATCTTTGTTTGAAATGTATCTCCTAGGAGATACCTTGAAGGCAAAATCCACTCTTGTGCATGTTTGAGAGGTATATCCTAAGAGATACCTTGAAGGTATTAAAAACTCTTTCAAAATATCACTTAGTAATGCCTTTCATGTAAAGGAAAATTTCACTTATTATGTGTAGGAGAAATCCACTGTTGTGTCTATTTGAAAGGTATCTCCTAGGAGATACCTTGACAGGGAAATCCTCCCCTTAAATAAGCCCTGAGTAAATCCTATGCTTTAGAACCTACCCAGGTCAAGGAAAAAGTGCCAAATACTAAGAAGTCAAGTAAGGGGATTTGAAAGGATAAGACTTTGGTAACTAATTTTATGGATGACATATTCAACTTAGAGTTAGCCCAAAATTTAAAGAATGTAAGAGAAGGAGCCCATGCCTAGATGCTTGAGATGATTAGTAGGAAAGAGTATAACTCTTTTAGATGTAGAATATGGGATTGCACACTGATGCAAAACATGGTGCCATATGTACACCCATGACCTAAGGTTATCATTCTCTATGTAAAGAACTATTATGTCAAAATCGACAAGATCATTGACAATGCCCATATGAAGGTTAAAATTAGTGCAAAAAACATTAGGGCAATGCTTTAGCTCCCATAAAATCCCAAGGCCACTATATGAAACACTAATATCCTATAGAGCATTTGTGATTCCTTGAGATATAAGGAATGATTCCTCAAAGATTTCCTTAAGGAATAGGTCATAGAGATGCCTTCACTTCCTATCTCCATGTTAACTTTTCCCATGCAACAATTCTAAGACACCCTATCTATACTAGCCTTTGTAATAAAGTGGTGATGTTGGTGTCATAAAAAATCCCCATGCAATAAATTTTGAAGGCTACCAAGATCAAAGAGAATAGAGCAATGGAGGTTCATCTCACCAAATTACTCAAACTCCAAGAGTCAAGGGAGCTAGCAGGAGACACAAAGATTGTCATATAGCAAGTAGTAATGTGGTGGTTCAACAAGAAATCATTATATCTAAGAATCAAAACTAAGGACCTAATCCTTAAATATGATGAAAGGGATGATAAACAAAGGTAACATGTGAAAATCAATTATCTGTGGAAAGGACCCTTTTTAATTATCAACGATCAGTGGGGAAATGCTTTCAAACTTGAATATTTAGAGGGCAATGCCTTATAGATCCCTATTAATGGGATTGACCTAAAGCATTTAATGTAACTTCTGACCATCCCCTATATATATTAGATAATTTCCTTTCTCCTTTTTTGTGTTTCCCCTCTTTGTCATTATTTTCCCCCTTATTTTCCTTTCTTTGTTATTTATTTTCTGAATAAGTGCTATTGACACAAGTGACTATTGGGATCACCACATGTCTTCTCTTGAATCTCTCCACATATTTGAAACACTCTATGAAATATGGTTATCTACCTACTTACCCTATTATTAATGTCAAGATGATCCATTATGCATGATTTCCCATAAGGATCATAGCAAATCATCTAAGGTAACACTTCAAAGATGTGTGACACTCTTATCATTTATGGTGCTGATCATATTTAAAATTTCCATTATGAGCTATCTCATGTTACTAGTGCATAAATCCACCCCTTCCCACCCAAAATCAATCACATGGAATTTTTGTGTTTAAACAGATCATTGAATAATTGAATCAATCATAAGGAAGCTTGAAAACTAAAGGTAACTAGCAAAAGCATTGACCTAGTTCTCCCAAAAATGGTAGAGAATTATCTTGAAAGTCAATATTGATCCTCTTATGAAATAGAAGCTTGTATATCCTCTTTAAGAAATGAGAAGCACCCATCAAAGTAGAGAGCTCAGGTCTTAATCAGTAGAGGAGCCCCTCCTCCTACATACACCATGAGAAAATCCTATGATTTAGAACCCACCTAAGCAAAAGGGAAAGTTCCCAATACCTTATTGGCCATGAATAGACCCTTCAAAGATAAAACTTTGGTGATTAACTCAATAGATGATATTTTTTTATCAAGACCTAGCCTATAACCCTATAAAATTAATGGGGGGCACTCATGCCTAAAAACCTAAGAAAATTAGTAGAGAGGAGTATCCCTTATTCAAATACAAAATTTGGGATTTCACCTTAACACAAGACATGGTGCCCTATGTGTATCATTTCCCTGAGATCATTGTTATCCATGCCAAAAAGTACAATGTTTGGACTAGTCCAATCATAGGAGGTTCCCACTTTAGGGTCAAGATTGATGAAAAAATATCAGAATAATATTATAATGCCCACATGATCACAATGTTATCATCTATAGTATTGAAAGTGTCCAAAGAATATGGCACTCTAAAGTGGAAGATAGGGCACATTTCCTTGGATACCTTCTAGACCATAATATCACAGAGGTGCCTTGCATGCCCTTATACCTATTGTCTTTCCTCAAAAGACATGTAAAAGATACCCTATCTATGCTATCATTCATTTTGGGCATGGACATTGATGCCAACATTGAAGAATTCTAGTTAGGATTGATCTTTCTCATGATCATGATAGATAATGTAGAAACTTTCCATATGGATTTTGACAAAGCCATCACCTCCACCATGAGAGAAGAGCTACAAAATTTATCAATAATAAGTAATTTTTGATATCCATCTTACCTCATGTACTTAATATTATACAAGCACTCCAAGATCTTCTCCAAATATCTTTAACTGAACACCATGGATATAGATGTTTTCCTGAACATCATCACCTTGGTCACTATTTGGACCCACATCTCATCAATCATGTAGAATAATACAAGTTCTCAGAGCATTTTATGGCTCTAATTCTTGTGGATCTTAGTGGTAAGATGTCATCCCCCGAATGATAAATGAACAACAAGCATGGATCAAAGGTAGCAGGGTCCCAATTGATTGGTTTTATGTCATGTCCCCTTTTTCGTGGACATTGACAGGCTTGATGATTAGCCTATTATGTGACCTTCGTAGGTTGATTGGATGGATAGAGGGTCATGATGGAGATTGGCTTGGCTTTGATTTACAGAATTCCTATAGTTGGCTCTCATTTAGGTTATTTTAGACACATTGGGCCTGAGCTCCTATTATTTAGGGATATTTGACATACATCAGAGCACCCTTGTTTTGATATGATCATGTGCAGAATCACTCCCTGATTCCCCAGCTTCAGATGGTTCGAGGATCCGACATGTATTGAGGGAGATATTAATATTTGATTGATTTAATCAAATATTAATTATTTGGTCTAATTTTAAATGAGATATTAATTAATTATTAATTAATTAATTATTTGGTCTAATTTTAAATTAGATACTAATTAATTATTAATTATTAATTAATTGGTCTAATTTTAAGACCCAAGTTCTAATTTGAGGAATTCTAATTTTAGAAGCCCAAGTTCTAATTTGAGGAATTCTAATTTTAGAACCCCAAGTTCTAATTTGAGGAAATCTAATTTTAGCAAGCACACCTTTGGAAAGGTATAAGAGTTTCTCATGGGAGAGAGTTTGGATTATGCATAGATTATTGATTATTGAAAATTGAAGAAATTCTTCTGTGAAGACTGAGCCAAGGGTTCCAGGATTCCATTTGCAGTGGAGAACGTCAACTCTTCATTGTGTGCGATTCAGAGGTTGTGAAAGATCAGCCGATCTATTGCCAAATTGAGAGATAGCTTCATCCAGAAGTTATCACAGAATTCCAGGGTTGAGAGATAACTTCACTCAGAAGTTATCATAGTATTACAGGTATTTGAGAGATAACTTCACACAGAAGTTTATCACAGAGCTTTCCAGGTATTTTCTTTATTTAGTTTTGATCCAATAAGTTATACAAAGATAGATCTTGTGTTAGAATCTATATTCGTGAGATCAGGGTGTTCAGCAATCAGGGATTAAGAGGAGACAGGTTGGCGGCCGTACCAAGTCCGTACAGGCCCGTACAGATCCACATCAGAAACCGGCATCGGCAGAGAGAGCTTCCGGTGACCGACATCGGTCGACTGAAGACCGACGTCGGCAGAAAGCCATCCGATAGAGACCGACGTCGGCGAGATATCGACCGATGACGGCGTCTGTGTGTCGACACAGAAGGGCCGAGACTCTTCCAGATTCAGATTTTCACTCCCAGATTTGCAAAACCAGGGGTTTCAATACTGTATTTCATGTTCTATATGCATAAGAAAGGACTTCAATTGTAATAGTATAAGGACATCTTTTGTAATCATCTGAATGAATGATAAGAGCTGTGATTTGTCTATGCATGTTTGAATCTTGTTTGCAAATTGTATCTTGTTCAGAGCTTTATGTGTTAATATATTCCCTGTTTGAAAGGGGATATCACAGTGGTATCAGAGCTTTGGTCTTTGGTATCAGAGTTTTTTGTGTAGATAAGAGAGCCCCTAAGTAAGGGACATTACATTTTAGGGGGACCATTTCTCATTCATCCAAGTGCATGGGTTTGTGAGGGAGCCTTTCTTACTTCCCTATATGCTAACTGATAGGACCCTAACCTTTGAGTTGGAATGATAGAATGATAATGTGGACTCCCTGTATAAGGCAAAAAATAAGAAAAGGGGATAACATCATAGTGCAAAAAAGGTACTAGGAATGTCTCCTCATAGCTAGGCTAGTAGAGATAGGCTTGGATTAGATAGATGATCAATGGGATTGTGACCCAACAAGATATATAGTTGGATTAAATCCATCTAGTTCACCTGAGCATTAGACTTGACCATACTTGGAGAAAAGGAGGTCACCCATGAAATATCTCCCTCAAAATTATGTGGACCTAGCCTTGATCTCTCAAGAATTCCCCAAACTATGGGAGTCTTTTTATGATAAGCTCCTAGATTTCAACCCCACAAAGAAGCTATACAAAAAGATGAAGTAGAGACTAACACCTTGGTTTAGAGTGAAGAGAAGAAGGCTACCTTTATAAAATATAGATACAAGCTTGGTAGGCCACACATTGCTTTGTATGAAGATGTCGAGGACAAGAAATTTGAAGAGCTATAAGATGAGGCCCACTCGAAAGAGAAAAAATATATCATGGAAGGGGATTCTACACTAGAGATTGAGGTGTCTATGGATGATAAAGAGGAAGAGACAGGGAAGAGTTCTTTAGGAAAATAAGCAAAATCTATGATGACATAGCCGCCACCAATATGGCCATTATCCCTACACCCGTATAGCATGGCCCCATAGTAGCAATAGGTACCCCTTGAGCGCCTCACAATTGGTTCATCTTATCTCAAGAAAACTAAGGCACTAATTTCTAAGACACCAATGGCCCCTCCATAAAATAAGACCTAACATGATAATATTTTCCTTTCTACCTCCACCTCTTCCACTACTTTCCCCTTCTCTTCCATAACTCCAGCACAAGTTGTGGTGACAACTACTACCTAATAAATCACTTCAACTCTTCTCATCACCCCTTATTAAACCATGATATCCCCACTATAGGTTGTGATAATTTCCACTTCACAACCTTACACTTCATTATCTCTAATCTTATCCTCATCCCCTTAACCCACTATTGGATCTAACCCATACTCTTCGGCCTTTCCCATCTCTTCTCTCATACCTTTTCTCTCTCCCACACTATTGTTATCCACATCATCATCACTCATCATAAAATCACCATTCTCCTTGCTCCATAGGATCCCATCATTTTCACATTCATCCCTTACTATTCATTCACTCACTCCTATAGGAGTAGGGTTCACTACTTCACAATAGTAGCTAACCATCCCATTCTCACTACCTCAAGGAGCCTCTTTTGTTGGTGAAAACATTCAAACACTAGATCAATTTTATCAATAGATGGATGCATCGAGGGTGGAACATATAGCCCAAATGGAAAATAAGAAGAGAAAATGGGCCAAAGCTAAACCCTAACCCCACATGTGATCATTTTATGACCCCAGCCAACAGTCCTTCCTAGTCTCCCATCTGACTCCTTAGGTAATTAATTCCTAATAATAGAGGTAACTAGGGGATTACACCATCCAATCTATTGGGTTTAACCTCATACAATCCCAAACCACTGATAGGGTTGAGCTTATACAGGAAACATAGAGGTTAATAACTATGAACTATGCCAAGATAGCCCATCAATTAAAGAAAGTCAAGTAGGAGCTCATCAAGGTCAAGGCCATGATTGAACACCTCAAGGTTGAGGCTAAAGCTAAAAATATTAACCTCAACCAAGTAATAGCTGACCTCTAAATCTACATCACAATGGAAAGCTTTCATGTCGAGCCTAATAAGTGGATGGCCATTGAGACCAGACTACAAGAGGTGAAGGAAAAATTGGTTGTAATTCATGATAATATCTCTGATGTAGAGTGGGTACTCCATCTAATTTGGAACTCAACATAACAAGACTCCTTAGTCAAGGACTAAGAGATTGAAAGACTGAATAATGACCTCATCACTTGCCCTTAGGGAACGAAAAACCTTCCCCTAATTTAACAACTATAAAGGTCTTACTGAGAATGGATCAAGGACATGGTAGCAAGTTTGAAAGTGACATTTTTTCATTGCTAATGCACAAATGTTGATGGCCCAAGTGAGCTCATCTATAAACCAAGTGATCGCCTTCATCACCCCAAGGTCCCAGACTCATAAAGCCTAGTCTAGAAGCTTTATAGTACATCTATTGAGGGTTTATAGATAATAAGTGTGGCTGACCAAAGGTAGGTAGTGGTAAAGGTGAAGGAGTTCCTAAGATACAATAAGGTAACAAAAAAATTTAAGGAATTTATTAATGCCTTAAAATAAGTGGTCCAATAAAGGAAGGGATGATTTAAAAAAATTAGTCTAGTTGGGGCTCACCTCTCCTTTATTGACAAAAAATAACATTCTTGCTAAGGATCAGTTCAAGGTGCTACTTGAATAAAAGTAGAATGACCAGTCCATTTTCATGGTCCTCGGTCAAATGCCTAACACTTCTGAAGTGGAGATGATTTTATACCCACTCACCCAGCTAGAGTTTTATATGTTGGCTATAGTTTAAAGCATAGGTAACCTCTCCTTTAAGGAGATATTTGGCTTGGATAGAGCCTTCAAGGATCTCAATAAAAAGACCCAATCGAAGGAGGAAGAGTGGGTATCCTTGTAGGTGGCCCTATAAAAGTTGTAAATGTCAATCTTCCCCTTATTTTTTAAGACTTCTACCTTGACTAGTCTGAGCACTAAAGTTTTTTGGGTTCTTATGTCCATAGACAAATAGCCTTATGAGTCATCAAGAACTATGGATCATAAATCCATAATTGACAATTTTGGAGAAGTTTAAGTTATGACCTTAGATTTGCTCATTAGTAAGTAGTTCCTCAACACCTCTCAGCCTTTCCCCCTTTCATCCCCTTTTCCATCTTCAAGAGGATTTCCCCATTTTTATTTTTGTGAAGTGCTAGCCTCTTCCCACTATCTCTATTCCCATTTTTCATTCACATTCTATAATGGTATTTTACTAAAAACTTCATCCAATTATTACATGTAGGGAAATGGATTGGTGGAATATATAAATAAGAACTTGATCTGGTTGATTAGGAGAATGAGAAAAGATAATTAGATCATATCACCCCAAATAGATTTTTAAAACTTCTCCATATGAGTAGGAGGCCCTTCAAAAATTATAGGTTTTTGGACCTTCCACCTAATTTTGTAGTTTTGATTTGATTGGTCTGAGTGTTAAAGTTTGTTATGGATGCTCCTATGATTTGTAAAGAATTATGGATCAGAAATCCAGTTTTTTTAATTTTAGAGTTGTTCATTTCTATCTTTGAACTCATTATTTAGTTATCAATTCGTCATCCACTTTTGATGCAAGGTAGCCTAACATTCATCTAAGTCAATGAGACTTTTATCTTAGTCTAGAGAAGTGCCAGTTTGACACATGCTAGCCTTGCACTCGATCTCACCAAGGATTCCCTAGTCCCTCTAGAGAAGCACAACTTGATGTGTGTCATCTCCATGCTTACCTAAAAGCAACATTAGGTTGCAAGAGCTTAGAAGAGTGCCATTCGATGAAGGTGTGGGTTCTTCCTTGTGAGCAAAGATTTTTAAACACTTTAAGCTTAGCTTAAAGTGTAAGTTGATGTTTTTTAAGAAGATCAAGTTTGTTAGATGTATCATAGTATGAACAACTCTAGAAGAGAACATGTGGGATCATATCGAGATCCTTACCTATATATTGTAAGATTTTCTCATTTAGAAGGGGATGGATATCATTTTTAAAAGTTATCATATTTTTATTCACCATTTTAATAGACTACAAATATAAGAAGTTATCAATTTTTATATTGTACATCTCATGGGTGGGAAAAGATATTTTGTACGTGCCCCTTGTAACCTTATATAGTTAGTCTCCAAATATAATGAAGATGATGTGATGTTTTGTGTTATTTAGAGTGGGAAATTGTCTCTTTCTATTGTTTCTTTATTTTTGATTTTATAGTAGGGGAAATCTAGTCTTGTGCATGTTTGAAAGGTATCTCCTAGGTGCTACATTGAAAGTATTCCAAGGGCATTCAAAATATCACCTGCCTTCCATGTAAAGGAAAATTCCACTTTTTCCTTGAAGGAGAAATACACTCTTACACCTATTTGAAAGGTATCTCCTAGGAGATATCTTGAAGGAAAAATACACTTTGTGCATGTTTAAAATGTATTTCCTAAGAGATACTTTGAAGGTATTACAGAGGCCTTCAAAATATAACACTGTAGCACCTTCCATGTAAATTAAAATTCCACTTGTTTGAGAAATAAGATTAAACAAAAGGTTGGAACATTTTTGATGACACAAACTTTTGGTGAGACACACAATGAATTCTACACATGGTATATTTCCTCTATAAATTACACCTTGAACATTATTCTAGGGCTCTATGAATAGGGGGATGCAAATATAAAAATAATAAATCTCAATGAAAGAGAGGGGTGAATGATATAATTCATTCATTTATAAAACATAATGAGGTTCAAATTAAGGATGCTTTGTTAATTCCTTTTCTTCCAAGCTTCCTTCACTATTTTATTGAATCAAAGGAAGTCCTAGAAGATATGATGGAGAAAAAATTGTAAGGTTAAAAATTACATATGGCCAACACACAATTATAACACAAAAGAGAATTATTTTGGAGGGAGAATACAATTCACAATCATTGAGAAATAAATGTTGTGTTATAAGGGCAATATTTCTAACAACTTGTACTCCATTCCATATTGTTCACAAAACATGTAATCAATATAAAGAAGACAATGAAAGAATTTATAAGGCTTCATTTGTAGAAAGAATTCGATCTGCATGTGCCCTTATCAAATTAAGAGGTTGGAAGAATATTGAAATAGGGAAAAAAAGATGGAAGAAATACATGAATAAGATAAACACTTATTCACATAAATGACTATTCAACACAACAATTACAAGAGAGAAAATGCTTTATTTTCATCAAATAGCACATTTAGGATTATCTTGATAAGGTGTTTGATTTTTTGAAAGTGGTACTTTACTTGGTTTAGATAAACAAGATTTAAATATAATTGGTATAACAATACTTATAAATATTCAAGGGCTATTAGACAAACAAAAATTAGAATTAGTAGATTTATTAGAAAAGGGTTTATTTCCTTCTTGAAAACCCTTGGGTACAACAACATAGATAATTGGTGCAAAAAGGTGAAGCTAAAAATTAACATATTATCAAAAATTGAAAATTATTTCAACAACCATGATATGACACTACCACTAGACTAAAAGATCACCCCTAAAGAGGCAATGGAGCATTATAAAATTTCTACAAAAAGGTTTGACAATTTGCGTGTCTTGAATGAAGGCATTTAAAAAAATGAAAAATGTTGGGAAGCATTATCTCAAGATTCATTAAGCTTATTGAAAATTTATCTACATAATGATGGAGGTTAGCTTCGTAGGATAGATACAGAAAGATTCAACTACCATTGAGGCCCCCCTTGTCTTTTACCATATATTATAGAAGATTTTAATGAAACATTCATTCTTGGTTTGATGTTGATTTGATAATTATTATTCTTTTGAATCTCACTAAAGTCTTTGGGGAAAAACATTTTAACCTATTTATCTAGGTATTAATTAAAAAAGCTATTGTTGGGGCCTTTAATGTATTCATCATCCAAAAACTAGAACAATATCCTGCCATTCAGATCTCTCTCAATAATCTACGTGTTGGTGATTTATGTTACACACAAGATACATGTGTCCTACTATGGGGTCCACATAGTTATGGATTTCACTGGACATATATTATAGGTATCAATTTTTATTAGGATCTAACACATTTTTAGCTGCAAGGTTTCTACCTCCATTCACAACAAAGTAGATTAGAGGATGGTTTTGACATCTACAAAAATATACAAACATTTCAAATGATTGGTTCACATAAAATAGGAAGGCCATTCAAAAATGAACTAGATACCATACCATATTTTTAGAGACACTTATCTCTACTTTCAATGATTTGGATGTATGTGATGTGCTAAGGGTATATATAGGAGCTGGATTGGTACATGCTTATACAAAATCTAAAGAATAACTGAATTTTAATTTTCAATTTCAATTTTGTTTGACAAATTTAGAGAAACCAATACAAGAACAATTGCTTTGATCAATACTAAGTGTATAACATTTTTAATTCATTTTATAATCACGATTCATTTTAAAAATATAATATCTTAACAATATTTTGGTGTGTACACTTTATTTTTCAAACCTAATATTTTAGCAATATTTTGATGTGTAGCACCAATGGCATTGCATGAAAGTGAAAAGATAATAATAAAAAAAAAATCATATCAATGAACATGACACATCTCAAGTTAAATAAGGTAACACAAGATCATCCATATTTTTTCAATTATATAATCTTTTTTTATAAATGATTCATAATACTGATAAAATATTTCTTCATCTGTTTAAGTCTCAATTAAAATAGTTCACAATGCAGCTCTAACACTTTGTGTCAACAACACAACAATGCATGGCATAGCTCAACAGGTTGGTGCCTCCATGAAAATAAAACAAGGTAAATCATTACAACAAAACACATTTTTAAAATAAACATATCAAATCAATTGATTATTAATGAGAATTTTTAATTACTATATTATATAATACCTTGTATGGAATAAAGAACCAAAGTTTCAATGAAAGAGTGCACCCATACAAACTATAAAAAGACAAAAAAGATGAAAACCCCTTTCAATAAATGCATAATTATACAATTTCATACAAGTCTAGAATATATTAAATATATATATTTATTTAAACGCATTACAATTAAATTTTTCTTAATAGACAAGAGAATGTAGAAGACAATAAAATATAGACTTGCATCAGCTTGGGATTTGGAAATGTGGTTCATTTTATTGTTGTGTAGACTAAATGTGGTTGTATTTACCCATGAAAATGTTGTTTAAAAGTTTAATTTACCCATTATAATTTTGTTTACATGTTTAATTTACCTAGTTTAAAATTACATAAGATGTGTTATACTATGTCTTTAATACAATAAATTTTGATGCAAAGTATCCATGTGTTCTTTATCAAAAAAATAAAAATAAAGTATATTATGATAGAAACAATTATATTCCTATTGATTCAAACAAAGTTTAATTTGATGTGTCTTATTGGAAGTATATGAATGGGATTCAACTATTAGGGTGTATTATATTCATTTGAAGTTAGTGATAGTGAGCTACAAATTAGAAGAGTAAATCCTTTTTTTTTTTTTTTACTGTGATGGGCTATGCAAACAATAAATATGTATTGGTATGCATAAAAATAGATGATACTTTCATTATTGTAATAGTATAGATGTTGGTTGATCAATGCTAAATTCCTATCAACATCTATGAGAAATGAATTATGGGAAAATTGGACTGATTCAGATTATGATACATTCATGGTCAAGTTATAATGATTCAATATAAACTTTTATATGCATATGTGTGTTACAAAACTAGAAATAAAAATGGTACATCCATGTATAATGAGTATTATAGTTAAAATGTGCCTGATCATGTACTTAATTTTATATGTGTTTAAATGAATCTTTATAAGATTTAAAAAAATGAAAAAAGATGAATCAAATGAAATGCATTATGTTTTTATGTTATAATAAGAAGTGAAAATCAAAATCACATCAACAACCAGTCTAGTAACATGTAAAACATTTTCTTATAAACTTTTCATGTTATATCTCTTATAATGATTCATTTCTTGTTTAAAAAATTATAGACATATCAAAGGAGGAACTAAAATTGACTTATAAAAGACTATTTATTTTAGGGTTGGATGACTTATTATTTGTTATTAAAAAAAAGATATTCAAATGTATGATACAGGAAAAAAAGAAGATTATAAAATTCAAAATATGTCATAATACATTTGATATCATTCCAATGAAATTTTGAATGTGTCACTACAGTCTTTTTCTCATGTTGGCATTTGTTCAATGATAGAGGACAATCATTTGAGGATACTCATTCAATCCATGGGTTAAAAAAGTTCAAATTACATGTTTTTTTGGAGGAAAAATATTCTAATCCATTCAATATAAACATAAATAAATTGGATGAAGTTATTTTTAAAGGGACTTTCAGAGATGATTTTTCAATTGCCATCATGTTGTTCATTCATTTTAATTTTCAGAATTGTGTTACAAATAAAAAATTTAAAATGAGTTATGTTAAATCAAGTAAATATACTAGAAATAAAAGTCGTAAAGATGAAAAGGATTGGAGAATCAAAATGATGTCAATCATCACATTATTGGGAGAAAGAAAAAAATCCATTCTAGTAGCTATGAATTAATGTTTAGAAAGATGTAACTTCCTAATTATTTCAAGTGTATTTATTTATTATAAACTATAATTCTATTAATAAACATTATCATTAATTTCATACAAATCAATTCTAAATTATTTCAAAAAAAATTCAATTAATTTCAAAATAATTGATTCTAATTTAAAATTACTTTTCTTTGGTTATTAGTGCAGTTTGATTTATAGTTAGAGATTCCTTGGAATTATTGAATTAGTTTTTTTTGACACTTTCTCATTTATAAGATCTTCCGAATGAAAAACAAACAATTTCCAAGATGTTTTATTATGTAAATGAACTAGATTTATTAATATGTTTTCATCCATAATTTGGTTGGTCAAACAGTGCTACCTATACCAACAACAAACGCTACTTCAAAGGATCAATGATTGGTATGAAGGCCCAAAAGGGTACCACAAGTTCAAAATAGTCTAATATATTCACAATGATCTACTCCCAAAAGGTTTGAAATAATTCATTTTATCTGGAATATAGAAAACATATTTATGGATGAAATATTCTCCACTCCACTTTAGTTGGTATAATTTCAAATTATTTAAAATCACCCAATTTATTCAAAATGATCTATGCTCAAATGGTTATAAATACTCTAATTTATTTAGAATAAGCAAAATTTATTTGTAGAGAAAATCTTCTTCTAAATTACTCCATTTTATAGGTATAGGTCTAAATTATTCAAAATATCCCTATTTACTGAAAATGATCTATGCACAAATGCTTTGAAATAGTCCAATTTATTTCTAATGTAACAAATTTATTTTTGGAGAAAATTATCTTCACTCCACTTTAGTGGGTATAAGTCCATTTTATTTAAAATATCCCAATTTATTTGAAATGATCTATTTTGAAATGGTTTTAAAAATTCCAATTTATTTAGAATACATGAAATTTATTTTTTGAAGAAATTTTTCTCCACTCCACTTTACGGGGTATAAGTCCAAATTATTCGAAATAGTCGAATTCATTCAAAATTATTTATGACCCAAATGGTTTGAAATAGTCCATTTTATTTGGAACATAAGAAAATTATATTGGAGAAATTTTTTTCCACTCCACTTTTGTGGGTATAAATCCAAATTATATGAAATAGTCCTTTTATTTGAGTAAGCATTTTCACTCAACACTACATAGTTATTCATCCTTGAAATCATCCATTTATATGATACCTCATTATCATATTCATCCTATTTCATCCATATTAATATTAAAAATAAGGATAAAATTACTAGATTGTACTTTTTTTACATACATGCTTACCCATGTCCTTTGCTTCTTGATTCAGTGCATGAAATTTTATTAGATTCACTACTTAATACATATACATCTCTTATCTTAATGTTTCTACATGTTGTTCATGGGAATAAAAATTCTTATTATTGTCTTTCAATAATTACTCTCTTAGCATCAAGGTTGATTCTATCTTCATGCCATTCCATGTGATCTATTCTTATTAGTGAGTTTCGACCATTTATGTATTGAGATCTCTACCCTCTATGATGAAATAAGATCATAATTCTTATGTGAACTTGATTTATCAAATAATGCATAGGTCAAGGTGGTGAGCTGAAGTCCATATCCATCCATATTTATAAGCATCATTATACCTTAATACATAATCACACCTTTCTTCAAATCATTATTTCATCATATTGTGACATCCTTGTGTGCATTTTTTTGTAGCTTATTCATTCTTTGAAAAGTAATTATACCATTGCACATACATTTGTATCAACCTATCACAGCTTTAAAATATTGATAAATATAATAATTCATCATTGCTTGAAATCACATAAATCCTAAACCAATTTTTTAAATCCAAGCTTACAACTTTTTTAGGATATTTATTTCCTAATCCACCTTGTTTCAGGAAAATAAAAGTGTGTAATTTATATCAAGATGTATCCTTCCTAAATTTTACCTACTTGTGGAAAATAAATTCATCATCATCATCATCATCATCACCATCAATTTAAAGTAAGAAAGAGTTATCTCAAGTGAGTTAATATATTTCCTAGTTTAATTTCATCCATCCATTCATACTTCCCTAATGGGATAACTACATCAACCTAAGGTACCTTCAGACTATGTAGGAAGAGCTCAGTTACGTAGTGTTTTTTTAGGTCATCTCAACCATTCTTAATTCCTATTGCCATTCCCATCATCATATTTATCATCACTTCACCCCTTCTTCCTCCTAAATATCTCTTTTGAAATTCGCTTTAATTTCATCATCATATAAAAATTATCATTTAATCCTAGGACAAACATGTGTGCTTGGTTTTTTTTTGTGACTTCTTAATTTTAAAAAAATTATATATACCATTATCACATATGTTTACATCAACCTATCATCTATCAATCATCCATCTAAACTATTCATATCATCTTTAATCTATGAAATAGTTCAAATCCTTGATCTATGCTTGAAAATCAATAAAAAAATTATCATTTATCCATTTAAGATCATATATTTTTCTCTACTTGGTGAAATTTAATCTTGTAGTTCATCATTGAGATGGGTCATTTTTGAATTATCCCTTTTTGGGGCAAGTTAAGCCCATGGTTTTCTAGGGTATTTTCCCCAAGTCCTACTTGTTTGGGGAAAATCAAAGTGTGAACTTATATTTGGATGTATCCTTCCTAAAATCCACTTTTCTTGGGGCAAATCCATTCATCATCAACATAAATCAAAACATGAAAGCATTGGTTTGAGTGGGTCAATCTCATTCACAGATTAATCTCATCTAGTCATTATCACATATTACATCTTAACCCCTCATTCTTAATCACTCACCCATTGATTCTTGAATTTTAGCTTATTTCTCTCTTTTTCAAGGTCCCATTTGTAATATTCCTCCTCATTTATCCTCTCAAGGGGGAATAATCCATCACATTATTTCATCATTGTTGTATAATTTTCTATCTAACCTTTTCGAGATTCTTATTTACCTGAAAATCCAATACTCTATTCATCGTGTCTCACAATTCCTTCTCAAAGAGGGGTAAAATGTAAACATTTAAAATTGGACACTTCATGACAATTTTAATTGATTAGTCTTTTATTTGCACTAACATTCCTAGCATTCACTATTCATCACAACCTAGACAATTAAGTCATTTATTCCATAGCCATCTCTAATCCCATAAAATTTTCATCATATTCCATTATTTAATTAATCCATGTTATTTAACTAATCCTTCCCTAGTTCCATGTATTTTGAATATCCATAATTATCAAAATACAAAAATCAAATAATCCCCAAATCATGACATCATCTTCCACCCATTTCCACTTTCAAAATTTCAATGATGCCATAGGCTTCACCTATCCCTCATCATCTAAATTTTATAATCCAAAGATTTAGTTTTCAAAATTAAAATGATGTCAAAGGCTTATCTTATCACCCATTATTAAGATTTTATTATCCAAATATTTTCTCTCTAATTTAAAAATCCACCTAAATTTTTACTAACCTACACTATCAAATTACATAATCCAATTTAATCCTCCATGGGCCCAAGGTCCCCACCTATTTCCCCCTCCTAATATTCCCACTTAGCAATTTAATAATATACCATCAATTCAATCATCCTCCACCATTCATCTCCAACCAAGATCAATGAATTTCATTAATCAAACCAAATACATAAATGGGGACATTTATCTCCATTTCAACTAAGATAGAATTATACAATAAAGTCTTTCTAATATAAATGGAGCCATTTACCTCAAGAATCATAAATCTAATCAATCAAACATCATGTTATCAAGAAGAAGTGCTAATGAATTATCGATGCTATTCATCAACCATTTGCAACTACAATCATAATCAATCTGAGCAACATAAAATCTAAAAAAGTAAGTGAAGGTACATTATTTGGAATTTAATTATTTACTTCTTTACTCCTTATTAGATAACTCATTTTAAGCACACTTGCATAATATGGTGTTAGTTTTTAACTGGTTTTAATTTATAATCCTCAATAATAATATTTATTCTTATGTTGTAATGGGAATTGAGATTTACAATTTTTAAATATAGAAAATATGTATTACTTCATGAGACACTCTTGTAGCACTAGGTGCCATGTGTAGGATATCCACTTATTATGCTTAAGAGAAAAAACTAGTGGTAAAAGGTTGTTAGTATTATAATTAAATAAGATATATGCATTAGTTGGAATGATGAAGGATGTCAATAATGTCATAGATGCATTGGCTCGACCGATGCGGGCAGTTGATCTATGTGTATTATAGTAAAATTATATTATCATATTATGATTTAGTTGAATCCCATCATTATAAGTAATTTTAAACATTTAATAATGAGAAAAAATGTGTTTTTGAAGTTATTTATATACATGTTTAATTGTAACATATTGTGTAACCCCCTCATACCCCCCATTCCCACATAATTATATACATACACCAAACATCTTAAGCAATGGAACCCACATAAATAAATGATATTGTGATATTATATTAGTATGTGTATATCATGGAAAAAGTATTTAATTTGTTTTATTAAGCCCAATTGTGCTTTTGTGTGTGTATTTTTTTTTGATATACCTTGCAGATAATATCATATGTGAAAATGTGGTTGTGTTGTGATTTCTATGGAACTCCTTGTATATAAATGTGGTATAAATTAACTTACATTCTTTAAGTATAAGATGTCTAAGTGAATTTATTGTTATGTAGTGATGTGTTGAGTAGTGTAACCCTACTTTTATTTAATAGTTAGTGAACACTTATGTAAGTGTAGGGTTTGAGGGTGGAGTATAACTATGTTTATATTGGTTTGAACTAGGTTATGGGTTATGAATTAGAGATTCATGTATGCTAAAAATCAACTTTTCACCTCCACATGAGGTAGCCACTTGAATATTTAGGTGTGTGCACCATGAGTGCCTCATGCACTATGGGATCTTCACATGTAATGGTGACCCTATGAATATATAGTCATTTATACTTGGCTTACTAGCATGTTTGAATGGTTTTGTGAAATTGTCTTTCATGACTTGTGTGCTAGTCTAGGTTTATGCTTGGATGATTTTATCTTATGTGATTGCATTTATGATCATTAATATTTTAGAGATTAGGGTAAATTGATTAATTTAGATTTGTTGATAAATCTATCTTGGAATTATGAAGTGATGTTTAAATTAGTAAGTTTACTAATCTTTCTAATTAATGTTAGAAATGGATAAAGAGAATAGAAAAATATGTTTTAATAGGAAAAGAGAAAAAAATAGAAAGAGATAAAAATAAGAAATAAAGATAAAATAAAAAAATAGAACAAAATATTAATTAAATATTTAAAAGAATAATTCAAAAAAATAAAAAAGTAAAACAAAATAAAAAATAAAAAAGAAACATTAAAACAAAAGTAAAGGCTACACCTATTTTAGGTAGTAGAAAATTAGGAAGAAAGAGGGGGGGAGTCATTATCATAAGTAAGGTCTATGATAAAATTAAAGGAGAGAGAAGGAAAGGGTGAAACACAAGGGGAAAGGAGATGATAAAAGAACTCCACATAGCATGTAGCTAGGTAGGCAATGCTTTTCAAATCTATATATGTAATATTAATGATTTTTTAAATTTAAATACATTGGTGTGATGTATAACTATAATAATTGATTACATGCCACCTTATTTTATCATTTGTTACATGTGGTAATTTATATCAGAGCATAACAGTGATATGAAAGTATAATAATATTATACATTGCCTTCTGATATATCATAAATAAAAAATATATTAATTTCCACATCATATTGTAATGGATCGATATTATATAAATAGATAAAAAATATATATATATATTATACCAATGACTACATATAGGGTGATCTGCTTATTATTTTAAGAGACAAACTAGGAGAACTTGGTAAAGATTTCTTGAAGGACCTAATAATAAGGTGTAGTTGTATATAGTGATGAATATGTAATAATAGCTATATGTAAGTCATCTATACATAATAATAAGTTTGTCATCACTACTCTTATTTATAATTCATATTTATATTTTTGTAGACAAGGCATCGCTACACTAGATTACCACAGATACTTGAGTTCAGGAACTTTGATTTGGGGAAGCCATGTATCTTATATGTACACTGTATTTTATTGTACTTCTCATTGAATATTGTCAAAAATATTTTTACTTAATTATTAGTGTTTATTGATATTGGTATCTATAGTCTTGTATCAATTATAGCTGAGTTAATATACTTGCTTTCTATATTTGCTTTATGACATGTACTTATGATGTTAGAGATCAATGAACTATGATGTAATATGTATTTACTATTATCAAACTTGAGTATGTATATGATATCTATTTACATTATTGTGGTTTAATCTATTTATGGAATTTGTGTTTACCTTAAAAATAAATTCACATTTTTATAGTTGACCCTAGCAAGATTGTTACACATCCTCCTCTACTGATTAAAGTTATGATGGGAAACCCATTCTGATTTGCCCATGGTTGAGGATTAGGCTGGGGAATCTAAGGCTGATGGTGAGGTTGAAGAATCCATGGATGTTGTGTCCATTTTTGTGTACCCCATAATGGAGGAATCCATGCATGTGGAGGTGCCTATCTATCCCATTGAATCATCCATGGGTTAGAAGGATCTCTAGGACAAAAATAGTTTTGGTTTTTATTATGGAAAAATTGGTTTCCCTAATTTTGTATCTAAAGGCTAATCTTAGAGGGCATGCTTCAACCTACATTTAGGGTAATAATGGCTAGTGGATTAGTGTTAGCATTGACATTGACTTACATGCCACCTAGTGTAATATTAAATTGCACTAAAATGTTTGTCTTGAGGTTGGATAATTCTTTTATAAGTTGTGATACATTAGTACAACTCTTTCTTATTTTTAGCTTTCTAACATTGCCTCTAGATATTGAGTAATTCTTACATAATTTAGTTATGTCATTGAGATTAATATTATTTATGTATCCTTCCCCATAAGGGTTAGGATTTCACTACATCATAATCAATACCTTTTAATAAAACTATTTTGTAGACATTTTCACTTAATTCTAATACACATTTCTTGTGAATAAATTAGAAGTGGTCAAGATAGTCTTCTAAGTTTTCATCCTCATTTTGATTTATCCTAATTTTTTTTAAATCTCTTCCTCTACAATAGTTATGATATTTATCTAAGAATTAAGTCTTCATGTCATCCCATGATGTAATAGATTTTGGCTTTAAGCCCATAAACCATCTAATCACTGATTCTTTTAGTGTAGAAGGGAACAATTTTAAATTCTAACTATTAGTTATATAATCATAAGTTTTACATATAAATTCAAATTCAAAGAGTAATTGATTAGGATATTATATATATTTTACTCTAAAGGTGGGTGGTATAGATGGGAAAATATTCTTCATGGTACTTCTATCATCCTCTCCTAGTACAATGGGATAGGTGAAGGTCCTTCGGGGTGGATTAGCCCTATTTTGTATATTTCCATCAATATTTAGTACATTCCCTATGCTTTGTCTAATTCTTTCCCAAAAAATGCTGTAAATTGTATTTATAAGAAGTGGTGAGTTATCATAAGTGTTTGGGAGTCTATATGATTGAGACTCATTATTTTGGTTTAAAATGTTCTTTATCCTTAATTTTATTTAAAATTATGTGCCTGTTTCTAGAGAATAATCCTAAGGTTTAGGTGGGGTAAATTTTGTTTCTTATTTAATAATTAAAAAAATATTTTATCTATTCTTAAATTTTTCTAGTTTCTCTAAGTGTGCTCTTATTTGAGAGCTTGTGGTATCTTGCTAAGATTTTTTTGGAATGAATCTTCCTTGTGAATATCTCGGTATACTCATATATCTTAAGAGAAGTTTTTTAGTTAGCCTATTATCTACACCTTACATTCAGTTAGAATGCCCTCTACAATGGTGCCAAAAGTGATTTGTTTCATCAACCTATTCATTTAATCAAATCATTTAATTGATGTCATTAAAACTAGGGCCAATGTCTAATGATTGTGTACAATAAGGTGTGTAATTTGTTCCTAATAGTCATGTTTTGGAGAGTTTTTTTGAACCAACCAATTCTAAATTTTTAATCTAATCAATAAAAATCTATCTAATAGTTTTGAATGAAAAATCTCTAATATAGAATTGAGATGCTGAATTAAGCACACTTGCTTTTAAATAAACACACTCCTAGAGTAAATAAACACTCTTGCTATCAAATAAATATTTGTTTAAACAAACACACTTTGCTTATCAAAAGGAAAAAATTCTAATTGATGTACTGAATTGAATTTGATTTTAAATTAACTACTTTTGGAAAAGGAAATGCTAGAAAAATAACTTGGAATAAATATGCACACATAACATACCTATAAATTAACAAAATCACATTTGTAATACGAAGTCTCTTAAAAAGAATTGAACACCAACTAATATAAACATAAACGAAATGTACCGAATAATATTCCTACCTCTTTAAGTAGGTCCTTACTCTCACTTGGTACATGTTTTAAATCACTCTTATACTTTCTATACCATTCAAAGTTTCATTTATTTTTGAATAAAGATTTCTCTTGTCTGTTACTAACATTCTTTTTTTCTGAAAACTTCTCTCTCTAATATATAATAAGAAGATGTTATTATGATACAAAATTCATATAAATATTTTTAAAAATAAACTAAAACACTATATATTGTAATCTAATTAATTTAAAAAATAGAAAAGAGGTTACAAACATCTCCATATTTCAAGATGAAATGAGGAAAAAGCTGGCATAACTACATGCATGCTCCAACTAGCTACAATATCTTGATGGTTATAACATATTATGATATGGTAACTAAAAATATTATAATACAAACAGTGTTAATTTTACAAAATATTACTATAAGTATCATATATAAAAATATAATTTTGTATACGGTAAGTTTCTTAATGACCCTTGAATGCATTGAAAATTCCATGAACATTCTAGGTAAGATGTATATAATATTATATCATCAACAAAATTACTTCTATAAGATATCTTCATGAGTATAATAATACTAGAACTCACGTATTATACTCTGGAAATCGTTTGAAACTCATTTTTAATACTCTAGAGCTCAACTTTTGTACTCTAAAGATTCATTATTGAACTTTAGAGCTTCAATTTTGGACTTTGGAACTTTTGTGTTAGACTCTAGAGATTTACTATTAGACTCTAGAGCTTCAATGGATAGCTCCAACATGTGCTAAAATTACTTCCAAGGTTCTGATTAATTACCAACAATTATAACATTTGATAATGATGCATTCATATAGCCTATACACAAAAAGCTAAGGGCTACCCATGTAGAGAGTTATAACATAGTGGATAAAATAAGTAACATTTATTTACACATGCTAACTCAAATATAAGTACCCATTCTCTAATTTTGACTAAAAATAACCCATAAATGCATATCATATCCATTTAATGAAGGGATATTAGAGGGAAATGCCATGGTTATTACTTGGTTCGAATGAACCATATAACTTACTCATTAATATACACTTTATATTTTGATGAGAAAATTGACCATGCAATAATCCTTAATGCAAAACTTGAAACAATGTCATTGAAATTAGTTATTGTCCATATTTAAAAGTTAAAAATCTAAAACTTAAAATTTTAATTTTGAAAAGAGAGAAATGAAAGTATACACCTGGAAGAGTATGCAAATTAATTTCCATGCAACTTGAAAGTGGAAAAGCACTTTCCCCCTTGTTGAGGCATTTGGAGAAATATTTAACCTATGAAAAATTGAGAGTGATCAAGTCTCAATTTAAATTTTTTTGAATGATCTTAAGTTGAAAAGATTATATTCTTCAACTCTTATTTGACTATGTAGGCTACTCTATAAAATAATTGAAGTGGTAGAATTTTCAAATGCGGTTTACTGCATTAAAAAGTGAAACCATAGACATTGAGTGTCACCAAAATTTAATGTGGTCCAGTTGAAATATGAAGATGAATCATATTTCTATAGATGAATCTAGATTATATTTCAAACTTTACAACCTCAAAACTTTTGTAAATGAGAAATTTGAAATTTCCATGTAATAACTTGAAAATGAATGAGTATTATTCCCCATGTACTGTACTAAATCGATATTTAATTCCATTTGAAGTTGGAACTATTGAAACCTATAAATATTTGAAACTATTTATTGGTAACTATAGGAATGAGTACGCATGCATATTACATGATATCATAATCTATTTTTTTATTCATACTATAAATTTTGAAATTATATAGTGCTATACTATGAAGTTTACTCATGAGGGCTTGAATTTTCAAGAGAAGTCCATTGTGATACCCCCCTTTTTATATGAGAGACATTTTTTATAAGTCACTTATATTAAAAGATAATTGTAAAATAGATGAGATATATAATCATGTAGTAACACTTTAAAAATTTGAACTGGATTGCATCATTGTATTATATATATTATTGAATCTGAATTTGAAGATGTATTAGATTGATACATAATTAAAATATAAAATAAACGTGTGCATGATATGTATCATGACACCAAAGTAAGAGTAGACAATAAAAATAATGCATGATATGAATCATGTCACCATTGTAACAAGCAATGAATATACAAGAAATTTTATACAATGTCATGTAATTTTCATATAATGTCACACATAAAGCCCAAAGTCCACATACAAGGGATATGTCAATGTAACATAAACACACAAAGCTAAGGGCCACACACAAATAAAATAATGATGGCATATAAGCAAGAATTTACACATACAAGGACAAGAGACACAAAATATAAGTAAGCAAATTATAACAAATCATGTAAGAAAGTAATAAATAAGCATACATAAAATCAAACTAGTTACATCCCCCATATGGATCCACATCATCATTAACAAATAACATTTTCAAGTAACACAATGTGAATCACGAATGATTATTCAAACATTTGTATGGTATGTAATTAAATATGGTAGAATGGTTGTGGATATATATAATCTATTGAATTTTTCATAGAGAATGAAGATATGACCCGAACTTAACAAGGCTATTGGGTTATAAGGGAAAGCCAACATCAAAACTATGTAAAAGTATGTCCTGTATCGCACTCAAATACTTTGTAAAAAAATAATGTAATCACACACACACACACACACACACACACTCTCTCTCTCTCTCTCTCTCACACACACACACACACACACACACACACACACACACACACACACACACACACACACACACACACGCACACGCACACGCACACGCACACGCACACGCACACGCACATGCACACGCACACACACACGCACAAGCGTGCCCACACACACACACACACACACACACACACACACACACACACGGAACTAAGTAAGCTAGAAACAATTTAAAATGTTGTTTAAGTCTTGATTTTGAATTTTTGAAAATATTTTTTAAAATATTTTCATATTGTATTTTTTTCAATTTTTACCATATTGGATTTTTTTGAATTTTTGTTATACTTAAATATTTTTTGAAATATTTGAATAAAATATTTGAAAAGTGATAATAATCAGGGATTTTAAAATATTGGATAAGGGAGGGATTCAAATAATACACAAAAAGGTGATAAAGCATAATACTATAAGAAATAAGGTAATCAATGTGATGCCAAAGTATATGTAAATGAATAAAAGTAATGTAGCTCAAATGATTAATATGAATAAGAATGTACATTCTCCTCAATGAGGAAGGGGATATATATGATCATGTAAGGGAAATAAAATCTATAGTATAGTAGGTATACAAAATTGAGCATTGAAATAATTTTTAAGATAGTTTCTTTGGATTATTTGAATTGGTTTGAAAATTATGAGTGCAAGTTCTAAAAGTGAAAAATAAAGCCTAGGGATAGAATAATGCTTGAATTTGGAATAGAATAAGTAGTAATGAATAAAGAGAAAAAAAGTTATGTAAAAGGAGATATTTACAACTATAATACAAGGACCCCATAAAGGGTATGCGTATGTGTAGGCCATGTATTATTAGGACCTTATAATTATTTCATAGAATTAGGATCACGGTTATTAATGTAATCATTATAATAGGAAAGAACTAACATCTTAGGTTGTGCCTAAAATAATGATATACCATTTTGATTATATTTTGTATCTATTTATGAGAAACTTAATGCACCATATTTTAGTCATATAAAATATCAAAATTGGTGGCTTGAGTGTGGCTTGTGACACCCAAACCATATGTCCATTTTGCATGCTCTCATGGCCCTTCTATCCACCTTTTCATTGATTCTCAGTCATTCATAAACTTCTAGAACCTCATTCTAGCTCATCTAGGCTCTATTTTCCATGCTTATTCCATCCCCCTAGGTCTTGAACCTATAAGATAAGAGCATTAGGGTTGAACTATAGTGTTTGACCCTAGGGTGTCTTATTTTTAGCTCTCTTGTACAATCACATTTTGAGCCCAAGTGACCATTTTCTTTCGATTCCTCTTCTTCATTATGTTAGCCTAGTGTGAATGCATCTAACCCATGACCAATAGATCTCTATAAAATCCCATTCAAAGTTCATTTAGTTGTAAAATATCACAAAATAAATCAAGAATAGAAGAAAGACCACTATAGTAAATTTACCTATTATCTACATACAACCATCTAATATAGCTACTAACATATTCAAACCCTTAAAATTGTCCTTAAAAACCTTAAGCATACCTAGTTTAGCATTTTTACATGTTCATAAAATTATTTCACAAAGCACATCAAGTGGGAGAACTACATATGGCTTGATCCATCTTCAAACTATAGGTATGTAGGAAGCGTGCCTATATAAGGGGTGTGGATACATGTTCAATGCATCTTACACACACTAACCCCACTTTCTCAAGTTTCATTCAAATTATAATGAAGCTCTAGGGTTTGGAGATTAAATAAGATCTACAAGGAGCTCTATCAATAGTCAAGACTCAAAATTTCATAGGTAAGCTAATACAGTGACAATAGATAAAACCCAAAAATTTAGATCTCTGTAACTATTTTGGATAATAGTGGCATGACTTGGAATATAGCTTCAAACCCTAAATGCACTATTTTTTTCACTGTTGTACTTTCATATAATGAAATCTAGATCTTGGTTCATGATAATGTTCTAGTACTACACAACTAGTATTAGCCTCTTTCTTAGTTGTATCCGCATAGTTTTAAGCTAAGTCATATTTATCCTATTTCATTACTATTTTTAGAAAGATATGAAGGTCAAATAAATTATGTAAATAAGTACTCTATTTATTAAAATATTATTTATTGATTTATTCAACTCAAAATTTTAACTAAATTAAGAATAAGACTCCAATATTCCCAAAATTGTTAAATCAATTGGTGAACCCGACTTACTTCATTTGCAGATAAAAACCCTTAAAACCTTAGGGTATATTCCTTCCTAGTTTTTTCAATATCTTTTTTATTTTTTACTTGCATATTTAAATCAAAAATTCTCTTTAATTTTTAAAATTTCATAGTAATTTAAAAAAAATATTTTCTTCCAAACCCTAGTTTCATATAATAGGTCCCTTTAAATTCAATAATTTTTCAATATTTTCATAATTTTTTACTTGCATATTTAACTAAAAAAATCACTTTATTTTTTAAAATTTCATGGTAATTTTATAAAAAAGCAAAATTTTCCCAAACCCTAGTTACATATACCAGGTCCCATTGCTTTTGAGGTATCACCTTACATATAAAATCATCTTTCACATAAAAACAAAAATATATCTCACTTATTTACACATATCTCTCACATTTCTTGAAAATAATAAGGATACCATACATGGTCCTATCATGTACATGAATGATGAAGTTTACCATATGTTAATGCAAAGCTTCTTTCTTACCCTTACATTCATAGTTTTCATAATATGGGATGATATTAAGCAACTTATTTTTAAACATAGTAATATCCCTCTCCTTCAAATAAATGTTTAATTTTATTTCATACAAGTTTTCATTTATTACTTTCCATCTCTCATATGGAAAAAATTTCAAGTTTATCACGCTACACATATTATACATATCATAGCACATGTAATTTATTTTTTTGCATTAGTAAACCATTTCATGCTCTCTATCCCTTGATTTATATCTCTCATATGGAAAGTTTTTCATGCTTATCTTTCTACACATATTAGACATATCATAGCAACTGTAAAAGTCTTTTATGCATTAGTGCACAGTTTGATGTTCTCTATCCCTTGCTTGCTATCTCACATGTTGAATGTTATTTATAATTATATTGCTATAAAACTTACAAATCCAATTACATACATTTAATCCCACATATATCATTTCTACCTAGATGCATATAACTTTCTTGCTGCTCCTATTTTCAAATTACAACAATACAAATGAAATAGAATTAAATTTCCAATGCATAGTTCAAATGATCAATCTCATGTTTTTAACTCTACTTTGTCATCTCAAACCCTGATAAAATAATGTCTACATGATAAATCTCTTACTCTTACTTATCATATTTAAAATTAAATTAATACATGTACTCCATTCAAGGATAACATAGAAGCACATAGTATTCCAATTTGACATGATAATTTATTACATATTAGGAAATAATTTCCTTCTCCTTCTCTTCCCTAGGAGGGTGATAGATACTTTCCCTCTAACCAAGTCCATGTTATCACCCCTCCAAAAGGTGAGGAAACCTATAATATTGTTTCTAATACATATATTCAGCCTATAACTTTTTCAAATCCTCTTCAACATATGTGCTTACATTTTCAAGTAGAGTAAACTAGGGTTTACACTTATGAGAATCTAATGGATCAAATCACCAATATGAGAAAATTAATTTCAGATTTACAAATATAGAATCAACTTTGACATGAAAAGATCACAACATTATAAAATTAGATGATAATACAAAATCCTCAAAGGCATCCTTGTGCTAATCATGTATATGCACCTTCACCTAGTCAATTAGTTTAAAGAAATGTTACGTATCAAAATAAGAAATCAGAACAAATTAACTCTATAAATAGTGATTTAAAAAGCATTCAAAGATAAAAAAAGAGTTAAAGTGAGGTAATAAGGGACATGATTAAATATAAGCTAATCAAACTACCATATCTACATCTAGTAAGAAGATCTAGATATTATTGTGTATATCATATAATGCATGGGAATCACATAGATTCATGTTTGGTATTAAAAAAACATATACAATAGATAATTGCTAATGAGGACCCTATACAAGGTAAATCAATTAAGTAATCCACAATGACACAATAACACATTTACAAAGGGTTAAATTCAAAAAAAATACAAAAGTGGTTACCAAAGCATAACTCAAAATAACAGGATCAAAAAGCAAAATTAGAGCAACAAATAGTACCACAAACATAGGTAAAGCATGAAAAAGATGCAAATCTATCTCTCCAAAATGAGGCTCAACTTTAAAATAATTATGAGTTTGGTCAAAAATACCTATAATAATTTGATTATCAAGGTCAAGGGTTGGGAAAGTAGGCTCAAGACATCACTACTCCTATTCTAACAATTGATAATGTTTGTCACCAAGGTTTGGGATTTATTAAACATCCTAAGGAAAGTCATTCACAGACAATTTATCAAATAAAAAGATCCAAATATAATAAAAGTCAACATTAACATCCATTGGTTCAAAATCAAGATGATAATAATGAGTGGAATAATAAAAATTATTATGATTTCCAAGATACTAACAATGAATATGAATATTCAAAGTCATAGTCATAGCCATTCCCTTGTGCTTCATAATCATGCATGATTATTTTGTTTGACCTAGGACAACATGATAGGGAGTTTCCCATGAGAAACATCAATTAGTATAATTTATTATTAGTATTAATTGTACATAATTTCTCAGTTCTCTTGTACATAATCTTTTAGCTTGCTTGTACATAGCTTATTTTCAAATTACTTTTACATAGTCTTTTTTATGATTGATTGTACATACTTATATCAAAAATACCAAAAAAATTAAAATATATCAAAATATAAAAACATTCAAATATTTAAAAATATCAAAAACATTCAAATATATAAAAAATCCAAAAACATTCAAATAATTCAAAAATTCAAAAATATTTCAATTGTATGCATTATCTATGCTTTACATTTCTACTACCATACTAGACTTACATTTGATGTTCTATGCTATTATTTGTCAATTTATCTAAATTAACATGATTCACTTGATATTCTTTAAGTGTGTGCAGTGACATACATATCCTTGATTGCTTCACTCTACCCATTAAGAGGGCATCCTACTTCATACATTCTAAACATACATCGATATATCTACCCCCTAGTGTATTTTCTACATGACTACACCATCCAAGTTATGTCATTCCTAAAACACACACTCTAGTTATAATGATGATGTACATTACTTACTAGATTACACAGATTACTCTATCGACACTCACTAGTATATAACACTTCTATATTTCTTAGCATCTACCTAGTTTTGTACTACATGTCTTGTATACTTTCACTTCTTGCTTTCATTAGTTAGATGTGATTGTACTTCTAAAATTTACATGATTTCATTTCTTGATTTGTGTAGCTAGATTTGATTACATTTTTTAGTTCTTATTTTATCTCCTATATGTGCCTTAGGAAATTTTCTAATGTCCTTTTCTTACATTCTTGTGTGTGCCTTAGGACATTTGCCAATGTCCTTTGCTTGTACTCTTCTATGTGATTCTGGTATTAATTCCAACCTTTCTTGTTTCCAATTATGTGTATGTGGCATTTGACCATGCCTTTTATGCTTTCTTTCTAGTTTGAGTGACATGTTCCCATGTCCCTTATTTGCTTGGCCCCTTAGCCACTCTTGTTTTCTTCTTGCTTCTTGATTTATGTACTTGTTGCTTGTTTGTTTCTAATTATTTGTAATGCCATGATCAACATCATGCATTATCTTGATTTCTTGGTTGCCATGATGGACATCATGATCCATCATTCCTTGACAAATAACAACTTATAACTAACATCTAACACTTCAACTTCAAGTTCATTATATTTTATATTTTATTACATTGTTATATCTATCTAGGCATAATCCTATTGATCTAAAAATATCTCATACAAACCATGATATATCTTGAGATATATTATCAATTATCATTGTTATATCATGTATTTCATAGCATAAAACATTTTCAAGGCTTTTTATTCTAAGGGTAGTCATTATAGGGTCTTCATTCCTACCCTCAAAAGAAGAGGCAACAAATAGAGGTTTTGTCATAGAGATTAGAGCTCATATTGATTTAAAAATTAGTTTTTAAAACACTCATAACATCAATCAAAGGTCAAACAAGGTAGAACCAACCAAAAAAACAATGATGATTATAGAATAATCTTCAAAATTAGCAAAGGATAATATTTCTAGACATAGGCAATAGAGTTAGATATGGACAATAGTGCTAGACAATATGGTGTCCTATTTTTGGTGATCCTATCCAAATAAAAAAAAAACCCAAATTTTACAAAAATAGGTAGAAAGGTAAGTTCAACTAAAATTTTGCACATACAGACTAGTTTAGATTTAACAATTTGAGTATATTTCTTTTCAGAGAATCCACATATAAGGGGCATCATGCATGACATGATGGCTCTTATTTCTATTTTTATATTGGGTGATTATCATAACTTTTAGATCATAAATCATGTTACAAAAACCAATAATTAGGAGTAATGTGTGTGGCACATTTGACTTTATTTTTTTCTAAGTTCAGTATATTACCCAAACATTCTCAATAGTTACATGCCTTACTCCATCTACAAGTGGTTGGCATTATTTTAGGAGTGGCTTCCATAAAAGCCTAACCTCCACATTTATGAGTGGATTCCACATAAGCCTATGGACCAATTTCAGAGTGGATTTCATACAAGCTAATCTCCTCCTTCTAGATTTGACCAAGATTAGCCTAGTTTCTAGTACACATTTGGATATCCATGCCATATTATCAGATTTTAGAGCATTCATGGGCTTCAAAATCCATCTCATATGACACACATTCACACTAGTATCAGTTTATAGATTCACTTTATGGAGTAACAATGGAACCAAAGGTCTAGACAGCCTTTGTATTCTTGATCCACCTACTTAAAAAGATTGGGCACATAGTTCAAACATAGATTAACACATGCATGACCACCTAGCTTCACATATTGGCTGATGATGGAGCTAAATGGATAGTCTTTGTATTCTTGAGCCACTCTCAAGAAACTGAGCTCTCAGATCTGTTTGTGCTATTAATCTTGGTATAATACATACCTATGACATATCTAACATCACTTCACATCAAAATAGGTTTTATATTGGTCTGCATACCCAGTGAGGTGTATTCATTCCTTTCTATTCCTCTCTTTCTTACCTAGCTTTTGTACATTCTTATTTTAGATATAACATATCTAGTAAGAACTAATTTATTCCTGATTTTATTTTATAGATTTACACTTCACGACGTGTTCCCTCTATGCACACCCAAAATCACACAACTTAATGGAATTAATCCTTGAAATTAAGTTTAGGTATGCTTTATACTTTTCTTTTATCTTAGTATTTTGATTTTATATATCACTAAAATAAAAGGGGGAAAATATAGTCATATAAAATGCCAAAATTGGTAGCTTGAGTGTGGCTTGTGACACCCAACCCATAGGTCTCTCTTTCATGCTCTCATGACCCTTATATATACCTTTTCACTAATTCCTAGACATCCATGGACTTTTGGAACCTCATTTAGCTCAACCAGGATCTATTTTCCATGCTTATTCCATCTCACTAGTCTCAAGCATATAGGATACGAGTCCTAGGGTTGAACTATAATACTGAACCCTAGGGTGTCTTATTTATAGCTCTCTTGTATAATCACATTTTAAGATGAGGTGACCATTTTATATTGATGCCTCTTCCTCCTTGTGTTAGCCTAGTGTGAATGCATCTAACCCATGACCAATATATCTATATAAAATCCCATTAAAATTTCATTTAGAAAGGGGTTGGAAAATATCAAAAAAGTAAGCAAGACCACTAAGATAAATTTCCTTATTCTATACATATAACCATATAAAATAGCTACCAAAATATTCAAACCCTCACAACAATCCTTAACCACCTAAAACACACCTAATTTAACATTTTTACATTTTCATAACAATAGTGCACAAAGCACATCAAGTGGGAGAACTACATATGGATTGATTCCTCTTCGAATAATTGGTATGTAGGTAGTGTTCCCAAACAAAGGGTATGGATACATGTTTAGTGCATCTTACACACATTAGCCCCCCATATTTCTCAATTTTCATTCAAATCATAATGAAGGTTTAGGGTTTGGAGACTAAATCAGCTCTACAAGGATTTTCATTGATAGTCAAGACTCAAAATTTCATAGGCATACTAATATAGGGATAGCAGACAAAACTTAGAAAAATTAGATCTCTATGACTAGTTTGGACAATAGTGGTAGGACTTGGAATATAGAACTAGACCTCAAAGTGTCCTATTTTTTATGCTCCTATCCTTTCACCGAATGAAAGGTAGATCTTACTTCACAACACTATCCTAGTCTTGCATAGTCAGTATTACCCTCTATCTCAACAATATAATCACAAATTTAATCTAAGTTATATTTTTCCTATTTCATTACTATTTTTTGAAAGCAAAAAAGGTCAAATAAATTATACAAATCATTACACTATTTATTAAAATATTATTTACTAATTTAGTTAACTTATAACTTTAACTAAATTAAGAATAAGACTCTAATATTCCCAAAAATATTAAATCACATATATTGGAGTTTCTTTTTGAATATGTTCATCATTTTTAGGATATTGCATGCCATGCTAAACTAAAGAATAATCCTATGTTATTGGTTGAATAGTAGGAAGAGAAATATTTTATGCTTTGGCTTTATCTTTTTAATTTATGTATGAATTATATATAATTATTGATTATTTTGAAACCATATTTGTATCATTAGACTTTGTATGAATATTTTTCTTTGGACATGCCTTTATGAGAAATATTTTCAAAAACATTCTTTATTGCTTATCTTGAATTTGTTCTTGGAAGTTTTATTTTAGTATTTATTACTTTTACAACCTCAATTTTTATATTATCCTTTTTTTAATCTTTATTGATTTTTTTAATATTTATTAAATTTTGTATTATCTTATTGTATCCATATTTTATCTTTGTGTTCTTTGTGAATTTATTATTTAGGAGATGCAATATAAGTGGGTTGTCTAATAAATTTATTTGTTTCACGATCACCACTAGTAATGATACCTTGTATTGTATTATTCAAAGCCAAAAAACTATATGTATGATGTCCATATAATCTATATTATGAACAATCGTATTTTGATCTTCTTAGAGGAGGCATATAAGGTAATGTAATCAACTTGTTTCAAATCATTCCTATTAGAAGATCATTTGGAATCTTATTAGCCTTTGATATTTTTTTTGAAACATTAATTATAAATATATATTTATTATAAGGAACATGATAGGTAGATGAAGATATATGATTAACACTAGCATACTCTAGATTATTTGTAAATTTTATATTATTTTTATGTTGAAATGAAATATTGATTTTATAATTCTTTGATGGAATTTTTCATAATGATGATTTTATATTGAAGGGATTTACAAGGACAAATCCTAGGTATACATGATTTAATATGAAAACCTTCAAAAGGAAGTGTGGGAGGTGGATGGATAATCTCTTCCTATATATTAAGAGATCCATTGATTATAATGAGCTACTTAATTTTTGTTGATCAATAAAATTTAAAGAATTAGAATTATCAAGATATGCATTGTCATCATGTGGTAAATCTATACTAAGATTATGAAATTATGGCACAAGAGTAATATCATGTGAAGATAATCATGATGATGGAATATGGGAAACATCAAAGGATACGTGAAGAGGAATGATATTGATTTCAATTGTAGCTTGTGATGAGATAAAGGAAGACGAAGGAATTTTATCCTCATTGGTTGATAAGGGGGAAGAGCTATGATATGTAGGATCAATATCCACTATTTGTAAGGGGATAACTTTAGAAATTGATTCTTTCTTTGAAATGTATTTATTAGTATATATTTTTAAATACTTTGATCTTGATTTGATAACTTTACGTTTGGAATGTTATGTTATTTGAGATTTGAATTGATCTTTTGGTTTAAAATTTTTAGTTAAGGATTAATGTAATTTAAGATGATTCTAGAAGTGATTTTTGTTTTATGGACTCATGATTCTAAGTTAAATCAAAATCAAATTGTCTATTTATTTTTGTCTTCAAAATAATAATCATCCATGTATGATTCTTTCATGGTTTTTTAGTTATTATAATTTATTTATTCATTATCATAATTAAGAGACATATCATGAGTAGAAAACAAGGAAGATTGACTATCCATGTTATATATAATGAATTTGAGTCCAATAAATTCAATAAAGAGAACACTTAATTCTATCAAGTAATCTAACATGTGAAAAAGAGCTAAGTACTATCAATATAATACAAGAAAAAGTAAATAGACATGAGTGATCTAGGAAAGGCTTTGAATAATTATGTGGGATATACAATATAAGTGTTATTTCATTGATTAGTGTTGGCCCAATGCTTTAGATAATTAATTATGGAGATAAAACTTTGCCTATAGCTCACCAACCCTATTTCTAAGGGTATAGTGAGAGTAATTTCCTTGTAAGATACGCTTTTCTCAGGTACACCATAAATCAACTAGAAAAAAGAGGATTTTTATGGTACAAAAAAGGGATCATGGGTGTTTTTGATATATTATTAGGTATATGGAAACCAAAGTTCATGTTTAGTATTGTATAATGGATATGAATATTGCAGTAAACTCATCACACCTTGAATTTTTTTATATAGATCACCATGTATCCCTTCAAAGTAATCACTATGTATTTTAAAACTAATACAGCGTAATTTATAAAAATAATCATAAGAAAATAAAAAATAAAATAGAAATATTTTTATGTATAGAGATCAAAAAAATTTAGTTCGAGGTTAAAAGAAAGAGATTTTATGCTAGATTTTATTTGAGGTGACAAGAAAAATTCTTCAGTGTTAGTTAAATCTAAGGTCAAATAATATTAAGTCATTATGTGTCATATTTATATCTAAGGTTAAGGTTATTCTTTTTAGTGTCACAAATTTACAAAATATTGAATGAAATCGTAAGACAAAAATTAAGCAAACAATAAGCAATGATATAAAAATAATGGGTTCACTAAAATGTTTAGTCTATTTTAAATTGAATTAATTAAACTAATAGATCTAATATATATATATATATATATATATATATATATATATATATATATATATATATATATATATATATATATATATATATATATATATATGAATCTATAAGTAAAATATATAATTTACATAATTAAAAATTAAGTAAAAATAGTAAATGGGCTTATAGATATGAAAACCTCCCTAAAATAGATCTTATGTTGACTGTGACTAAAACATGTTAAAAATACTTGTAAACTATATTTCATATGAAAACATGGATTTAAACTACACTGTAAAAAGTATTAGGAGGATAGGGATATGCTACAACCTTGTTTACTGACTAAAACTATGTATTAATTATCTAGGCACCTATTTTTTTGATCTAGGTTTGTATGACTATCTATAAGGTTCATTGATTAATTTTGTGTCTAAATATGTTTTGTAGAAGTCCTACAAAAAAAACCTTCACTATTACATAACAAACACAATAGAGATCAAATGTAAAAATGGGGGAATAGGGTTATGTGAATATAATATCTACCCTTGGATAACTCTTGTTAATCTGAGTGCTACTTACATATCCCAAATGAGCCTCAATTTGATGTAGTTTTCCCTCCTATGGTGATCGTGTGATTTGTGTTTGTGGAAATATGTGAATTTAGTTATAATATTTATTGGAATAATTAAAAATGGGTCCCCTTAACCTATGATAAAATATATTCACTCTATGCCCATGAATGTTAGAATATAACATAGTTAAGATTGGAATAAATAATTCTCTTTTGCTCCATGTGTAGTATAATTTTCAAGTGATTTATAGATGTATTTCAAGAAGCCTTGGTGTGCTTATATAGAAAAATATTTCAAATATATTTTCTATTTGACCTTAATAAAAGTACAGGTGGGGAAATAGACTATTTTAAATTAAAAAAATTATCATTGGAGTGTAAGGGACATGGTCACACAAGTGGACAAGGCCATAACACAGACCTATCTAACCTAGACAATCTAGTCCTATAAGGACACAAAATACTTAAAAAGGTATGATATGTGTTTGTAAGTAGATTAGGGATGTTTAAATGATGTTCTCAAAATTTTCAATATATTTTTTAGAGTAGTGTATACTCCCATATAAATTATAAGTTAGCGGATTGGTGAAAGGGCCAAACAAGGTAAGGATGTCAATATTAAGCATTGTCAAACACTCAATAATAAATTTATTTGTCTAAAAAATGAAGGAATTAAAACATTAATATTGTAACTCTCATTCTTATCAAGGTGTTTGGATAGTTCATTTCCTTTGATCATTTTTAAAATTTCAAAATTGAGGTCATATTATATGTTTTTAGGTATGCCTATAAATAGTTTTATTATTGGTATTTTCAAGAGATATTTGACAGGCATACCTAAAAACATTTCCTATAATAGAAATGATAACAATACCATCACCACTCCCATGCTGTGAGCATGCCTCATTAAATTATAAAGACTAAATTATTTCTCAAGGTTTAATTCTTACATGCTACTGATCTAGTTCATCTAATGTTAACAATTCATAAGCCCCAATTCCAATCTAAACAAAGGAACATTAGTTAGAATTGGTTTGATTGACACATTATTTCAATCCACTCCTCTCATAAAATTAATTTCATTTCCAATCTAAACAAAGGAACATTAGTTGGAATTGATTTAACTGACACATTATTTCAATCCTCTCCTTTCATAAAAGTAATTTCATAGTAACATATTTTACTATGAAATAATTATTATTTTTAGACCAATCTCTACCTAAAAATAAAATGTAATTAGTAGAAATATCCAAAACTTGTGCATTATAAATGCACATGATTTTTTCATTTTGAGACATTTTCTTAAAAATTTCATGAAACTTACCACAACTTTTAGTTTGATGAGAATCAAAACCTATAAGCTTTTTATTTTATTTTTTGTAAAAGATACTTAATTGGTTAGTAATGAATTTAGGCATTATGTTCTTAGAGGTTCTTATTCAAGTATATAATTGTGAATAAATTTGTCACCATTTTTGATAGACAAATAGAAAGGAGTAATATAGTCAAAAGGAGTATCATTATATGAAGCAAATATAGTATTAAATTTATTATATTTAGTCTCTTCTATTGGCGTAATTTGACATATTACATTGTTTAGTTAATATAATTATAGTTCACTAATTAGTGATGAATTAGCATAGTAGTTAGGTGTTTAGGTGGAATATGTTATACAAATGTTGTTAGTAGTTAGACAATTAGTTACATGGTTGGTAACTATTTATCATTGTATATAAACTTATGATGTTGATCAGTAAATAATTAAAGTATTTAGTCATTGGTTTCCTTTAATGTGGTATCATAGCGGTTCATAATGAGATCTTGAGCATTTCCATGAGGGGCAGTTGTATTTTACTTTACCTCTCAATATGAAAAGAAGATCTAGATATCCCTATATATATTTTATTATTTTGTATTATCTCTATAGTTTTTACTGTAGTTATTAAACTATAGAGAAGAATCTAGACATAAGAAAGGAGAAATCCTGTAGCCTAAGACATGCATAGTGTGGAGTATGGAAACTACCACTAAATAAAGATTGGATATGCTAGAAGAATATAGTGACCTATAATGAGAAATTGAGGATTGATTTCAAGCATTTAGAACCCTGTGAAGTCTTGGATGAATTACTTATTCAAAGATAATCCTAGAGAATACCAAATCAGTGCTGGTAGAAGACAAAAGTTGTGAGTCTAGAGAAATTTTGCATAGAAATCATGGAAGTTGGTGGAAGAGTATAGCTTGGAAGCCGAGTCAACATTAAAAAAATAGCCAATAGAACTACACAATGAAGGAGATCATGGAGTTTGAATTTTGGTTGCATCCCTTCATTATATCCAATGGCACATGAATTTCAAAATGGCATTTCTAAGTACCCCTATGCAATCATACATATCTTACACTCTTATTGTAAGGTTTGATTAGAATGGTTGAGGTATTAAACAAAATATTTTTTCTTAGCAATCACTGTTAGAACCTATTCAATATAGTGCAGTCCTTACATCTTCATGAAAACTCATGCAACCTACCTTCAACATAGATCTATAAAAAAATCATCTTCCTAAAAGCAACGTCACTTGTAAATTCCCTCAACTGTCAACTTGCATTCAATTCTTCATTTATTATCTCAACAAAATAGATTCATGCATTTTTTGGGCTGCATCTTTAGTATCAACCATAGATTCCTATTCTATTGTCTCATAATGAGTAGCATGAGAATATCATCACTTTATTTTAAACTCAAGGAAGTTTTATTTAGTGATAAGTTGATTCTTTTAAGTCTAAAATCATTTAAGGATTATCTTTAAGTATTAGTGTTTTTTTTATTCTAGCTATTGGTTTATTAGTCTTTATTTTAAGTTATGTTAATATAGCTTTCATACCTTTATTAAAGTTTAATGTCATCAAAAATCAAATTTTCCTTTTAGTGAGTTTTTAGTTTAGTAATAGGAGTATAATTATTTGATTCATGACAATAAATACTATGTCATATAAGTTATGATCAAATAAATTTAGAGTCACAATATTTTTAATAGTTTATCAATATTTTGAAAGTCAGAGTTGTCAATTGTAAATGTCATGAATAGATTCAAGATATAAAAAGTGTCAATATTTTGTTTTGTGTTGGGTTCATCGTTGATGTTGTCAAAGTCAAAAAACTTTTGTACGGATGCATTATCAGGTAAACCCAACATCCTGAGTCATATGTGTCAATGGGAGAGTTTTTCATAAAAAATGACATCCTTATGAGCTTCATAGAGATATCAGTTCAGTAAGTAACTTATTGTAATGAAGGTTGGAAGATACATGAAGGTTGCAGGACAACTGGGGTCCTATTACGAGTCACCTATGATAGGGTCACAACATTTCTATGCTGAAAAATTTTGGTGTGTTTGTTTATGTTTTATAGTATGTTTTTTAATAAGGTATTGAACATTATTTTGTAGTTTGGTACCTCCTAAAAAAGAATGTTGTGGGGAGAAAAAGCACTAAAGGAGCACTTGGTTCTTGGAAAAGGGTTTGTGGTAATTTTAAAAACCACCAAAGTGCAGTATAAATCTCCTGCAACCCTCCAAATTCATGGTCAACCTATAGAAAAAAGCCATATGGGTTTGTGGTAATCCTCATAATTCCAAAAACCACCAAAGATGTTAGTAGAAAGAAGTGTTCCTATCACTTTCTAGTTTATGGTAATATTGCAAGGAAAAACCAAGGTGACACCAAGACCTTAAAGCCACAAAGATGGCATGCAACCTCAGAGAGTGAGCAGGCTATGCAGAGAGTGTAAATATTTTTACAGTGTTTGAAATAAAGGGGGGACCACTATTTGGAAATATGGTGTTTATAGAAACAATATAAAGAGGGATATTTTGGCATAATTTGACATATTATATTATTTAGTTAATATAATTACAGTTCACTCATTAGTGATGAATTAGCATAGTGGCTAGGTGCTTAGGTGATTAGGTGGAATATGTTATACAACTATTGTTAGCAGTTAGAGAATCAGTTACATGGTTGGTAACTATTTATCATTGTATATAAACTTCTATTTTTGATCAATAAATAATTGAAGTATTCAGTCACTACTTTCCTTCATCTTCTTACAAACCTACAACATTTTTATCAACTAGGTTTTAATATCTTCATTAATATTTTCAAGTTGACCTGGTAATGTAATGAAAAACTTGCTAAAATAGTTTTCATATCATCAATAATATTATAAGCTCTGGCATTTGGATGATGAATTTGAGTATAATGCTAGGGCTTATAGTTAGGTTGATATTCGATATTATTAAAAATAATAGGTAAAGGATTAGATTATTGTTGGTTTACAATAGGATTACCTACATAAATGTCATTTTCAATATTTTTACCTTTATATTGCACATGACTTTTAGAAGAAGAAGGTTGATTATTTTTTGTTCTTGTTGCTTTCAAATTAACTTAAGGGGGAAAATTATAGTCCTTTTATCTTTTTGAAAAATATAAACATTAGTATTCTTGATTTTGTCTAATTATTCATCAAAAATACACATATTTATTTTATCAATGAAGTTAATAGAAATACTATCTTTCCCTTGAATAAAAAATTTAAAATTTTAAAAAAGACTACAAGTACTAAGATCATGATCTACCTCACAAACATGACAATAATTAGTTTTTCATCAAACTTACCTTTTTGAAAATTTTATAATTTTCCTAAAATTGATGGATTATAATTCAATTATCATTTTACAGTGATTAGCTCATTAGCAATATTATGTATATCTTTTAGATTTTTTGCATTGTTAGAAATACTACCTATAAAAGCTCTTTCTTTTAAATTAATATGTTTTAGTATTTTTCATATACAATAAATAAATTAACAATATCATTATATTTAGTAATATTTTTTTTATAAAGTCATTTTATATTTAAGTGGTAATGTACTATAAAGTACAACCTAGACAACTTATTTGATGGTCTCACATCAGGTACTTTCTTTTGTCTTAACTTAGTAAATATAATGATGAAATTATAGATAATTTCATAGGATCAATTGAGATATTAAAAAATTCATTAAAATTTTCTAAGTCTTCCTTAGGTTTTCATAAAAATAGTTCAAGTCATTCTTCAATACCTTTCTATTCATTAATGACTTTGGAAAGTAAACTAATAAATACTTGATAAGATTTACCTTATAATGTATAAGAAGAAAACATAAGAGAAATAGTTTAATTAGTTATTCCAAGAGCAATACATATTAATTTAAAATCATCAAGATGATCTTCCCATGACTCATCAAAATTTCCTAAAAATTTTTTAACATTGATTTCATTCAAAGTGGAAAGTTTTCCAAGATAATTACTTATGTTAAGTGGATTATTACATATCTAACAATTAGGTGATTCTTTTTCATTGTCAAAATTTGAATCAACTTCATTATAAGTTAATTCTTCTTGATCCCTATCTATTTTTAAACTAAGGATAATATTAATGATTTTATTCATAGGAGGTTATTCTATTATTTAAAGGTTTAACAAAATTGTCTTTAGGAAATTTATCAGAGATAAATTTGGTTTTTGGTTAAGGATTAACAACCAAGATTTGTTCTCTTTCTTTCCTTGTGTAAAGATTTCACTAGCCTATATGATCATGAGTTTGAATTCAAAATAGAGTGTATCTTTCTCTCTCAAAGGCTTATTTATCTTCAGAATTTATGATAGCAAACATATGAAAAATATTTTTAGGCTAATTATACCAAATAAAAAAACTAAATTTGAAGTTATATCAACATGATCTTAATAAATGTCTAAACATGGTTGAATAATAGGTATGACCCTTAGATAGTGAAATAGTGGTTGAAGTAACTAATAAATTAAAAAATAAATTAATTCTAATGTCCCTATCAGATTACCAAATTTTCTATAATAGAAATCATCACGTTAATGAATAAACCCATTCACCTGTCATGAAGGTCAAGATAGAATCATACTAGTTTAATTATGGGTACATATGAGATAAAGATTAGTCATAAGACATGCAAATGGGTAATTTATAGTTATGGGAATAGATAAGCTTAGCATAAATAAAAATTAAAATTAATCATTCAAAAAATAAATTAAATACTTTAATGTATTATCAATAGTGAAACAAATTAAAATATGTTATCGATCATATCCAATACAGTAGAGCCTATGAGAAAAGGCAATCTCTTGAAGGAAATAATTTTGGTATGTGTTTGTATTGGTTCAAACAAATATGTATCTCTTCTATAAATAATTTTTCTCAACACTATGCTAAGTTGAATGAAAAGAAACAAAAATCCTTAGAATAAAGGTAAAATAAATGGAAGTGAAAACTAAATAAAGAGATATTAACTAAAATCAACGCAATTAGTAAACTAGTACAATTACACCATATGATAAATATTAAATAAAGTAGATAGTTATATTATGAAACATAGAAAATATTATAAAATAGAAACTAACTAAACAAATCATAAACTAAGTAAAATAAAGTAGGTTAATGTTAAGACTTAATCTAAAATAGACCATTCTAAAGAAAGATTATATTAATGATTACTAAAAAAAAAACATAAAATAAATAAAGTGATAGAATTAAACTAAGATCTAAGAAGTAGATGAAAAAATAACTATTAAATAAAGAGTCAACTCAAAGTAAAAAATAATAATAAATTTTTATTGAGAAAACTATATATTCAAATTCTTTACAAATGACCCTCAGAATAACAATCACTATATAGTGACAACTTAACGATCTATCATAAGAAATATGACATTTTCATCATTATTCAGGTGAAGTAAAAATTATTTCTACACATATGAATTAATATTTATGAAATAATTAAATGATTTAATACTTGATCTAATTCAAATAATCGATTTATGAAACAAATAATAAACTTGGATATATCTACATATATCAAATAGTTTAATTCACCATTAGAGAAAGTATTGTTTGGTCTTCCTACAAATTATATTCAATATTAAACATATTTCATGGAAATAAATGTATTATTAAATTATGATCAAATAAATCTTGTACCTATGTATGTTTTATCCGTTTGTAATATCCTTCAAGTCTCCTTATAAATCTTTCTCATTAGATGTGGTTGAAGTTTAAGTTACAACTAAATTTTAGTTAAATTTAATAACTTTAATAAAATTCAACCACTTTATAACTTATAAACATTCACATATTGAAATTTAATAGATAATAAGTTCAAGAGAATTTAGAGAAAATATTTGAAATAAATACCAAACAAATATTTCTAACATGTTTACTTATTTAAAAATAACTTAAAAAATCACTTAAATAGTTGTCATGTATTTAAATGATCATTGTGACTAAGGCTATTGATTTATTCCATATTTCAGATTTAATCATAGTCTGTTTAAATTTTCAAATATAACATAGCTGTAACAATATGATAAAAACACTAACCATATCAATAAGATCATAATTCCAATGATTGAAACCATATCACAAAACACTGCCAAAATTGAAAGGAACATGCTAATATTATCAACTGATAAAAAATGAAGGCAATAAAATCTAAAAATAATATTATGCCAAAGGAATCACATAACAAGTATCTACAAATTTTTTTCCAAATTTGTAAAGTGAAACTACTAAACAATAATAAAAAAATGAACAAATTCATAAATATATAAATCATTCTTTCTCTAATCATCATCATTTGAAATCAAGTCAATCAAAGGTGCACCTCTATCAGTCTAGCACTATGTGTAATCAAGAAGTGAAGATGAGAGCTCAATAAAATTAGTACCACTGGACACATTGTCAATCTTAAGCTTAACTTTATTTATGATATGAGTCAACACAAGCTAGGTGGAGAGTTACTAATGTATTTTTGGCTATAAAAATTAATATTATCAGGAGCAACTTGTACAATATTAGGATCAATCACAAGATATATATTGGTAAGATTATGATTGATCTGAAGAAATAAATCAGAAATATGAGGTATAGGGTTAGCATTGCTAGTGTATTATGAACAATGTGCATCTCTTGCGAAGAAACACTTAATGAACAACACCCAAAAGGAAGATATCACCAACTACCTCATCTCATACTTATGTAGAAATCATTACCATGAAGGGACAAAGAAACACATGGAAGAAAGATAATAACATACCAAAACTTGAGATCATTAGGATCAAATGTAAAAAAAATCTAGTTCCATGATTAAAGAGTCATGAAAACACATTATCAATCCTATGACCCTGAAAAGGTTTGCCTTATTCGCCATTTTGAAGTAGGGTTTGACTATTTTTCACTGAGTTCGTCTACCCCATATGTTTATATATTTTTAATGTGAAACTTGACTCCTAATAGACATGCTTTTATACTTGAAAAAGAAGTTTAAATTAAAGAATTTAATATCAAATATTTTAATTATTTTTGATATTCTCATACTAAAGATAACAAACTAAAAGTGATAGATTGATCTCAAACAAACTATCAAACTGAAATCATATACTGCATTTCAAACTTGAAATAATTTTTTTGTTTATATATACGACCGACCGTGACAATAAATTATGCTTATCTGAACAATCATAAACTTTTTCTTGAAGACAAAAGACAAAATGAACCTTTAATTTTCCAAAAAAATCAACACATATCATTATGTAGTCGTCTTATTTTCATAGAATATCAAAATACGTGCAACTGCTAAAAATTTCGCCAAGGACTGAATTCATTTATCTTATCAACTTCTGAATATTTTATATATCCTTTGATCCGAATAGAACATGAAATAATAATAGTTCAAATTCTGAGTTTCAACTCGATTTTGAAATTGTACTTAATCGCAAAAATATATCTTTAAAAACTATATTTTAAACCAATCTCTATGATATCATTATAATGAAAACATAGCAATATTACCAAATATAAGACAAAGGGTCACTTCATTATTTTGGTTCACTGTCAAATTCATGTGCACATTTTGAGGTTATCAATAAACTGAATACAACCATTCGGAAATACCAACCCATCTTATAACAATATCGAATATGATTTTCAAAGACAAAATCTGTTAACCAAAAAATAATATTCTACATGCATTGTCAAGACTATCATTAAAATGAACAAAAGTATTTTGAGATACCCATAACAGCAGCATATTTATATATCATACTAAATAATGTAAATCTTGAAAAATTCCAAACTGAATCTATGAATGAAATGCAAACCTAACATTATTTCATGATTCGAAACAAAAGAAAACCATCAAATAAAAGTTTACATGTAGTCACCCAGGAGAGAAACCATAGGAGAACAAGAATAGAAAATTATTATAGAATCTTCCCTTATTATATCAAGTTGATATATAAACTTTTATTCAAAACTGCAGGCTTGAACACCATAAACCTTTGCATGCAAACATACAAAGCCAACAAACAACTTCGAAAAACAAATATATTTAAGACTTCTTACTTATTCCACTTAAAACATTGAAAATAAATGTAATCTGCATATTAATCAAGAAATTATTATGATATAGTTCATATTAGACCAAACTATAGACTCACATGTTTTAAAACAAAACAACAATACTGACAATTCCAAGAAAACTATAGTAAACAAATGAATACTGAGAAGCACTTTTGGAATCACACGAATAAAATGATATGTGCATGTATTACTCATAGTTTCCTTGCTATACATATCTCTACATATTTTCTGAACTCATATTAAAACACAATGCATACTTGTAATCAAAATTTTCAAACTTTGAGCTTCTTAAAATTAAATCAACATGATCAAACTATCTGATGGCCTTCCTTGCATTATTTAAATTTGATTAAGTAAATAAATAGATTTAAAGCAATCAAGAATAAATTAGGAAACAAAATCCCCTAAGGTATAAGATATAAACAAGGAATATTGCACCAAACTTCCCCCATTGAACCGCTAAATTTTTTCCAACTTCTGCTAAAAAACCCATACACAATACCGCTAGAACTAACAAGAAACATCTAGTCAAGAGTTAAAGAGAAGAATCCTTAAAGTATTTATAGTCCACCAATTCAACAACCTTGATGTTCTCCTTAGTCTTCTTGATTTTATATTTTACCACGCATCCCCTAGTATGCGTGATTGGTATTTCTGTAGAATAATCCATGTTCTTCTTCTTGTTATAAAAATAAATGAGTTAGTGCTCACATGTGGGATTTAATGTGAGTTAGGTTAGAAATAATATAAGTGAGTGTGTATGCGCGAGATAATATATTTTAGTTTGTGTAATGAGTTGTTGAAACAACTTATAAAGATAGAATCAAGTGAGTGGTTTTAGGGATTGTGAGAGATTATATGAGTTTTGATAGTAGTTATCTCCTTCCCTGTAGGAAATCAAGAAAACCTATAAATTTAATACTCTCTAATATGAATAAACTAGTATGAATGATTGACTGAAAATTGATTGTTGTTATCATCTGATATTTTAAATATAGGTCTTGGAATTAATAAGAGATTTGGAATGTAGATTAGGTCCAAATGCACTTATCATTTGATAGATCTTCATTCTCTTTGTCAATAGTTCAGTAAGTGTATGCCACCTGCAGCCTGTTGTCAATTCTTTTTTCATAGTTTTAGACAGATTTTCACATACATTGTTTTTGTTAGCACCATTTATGAGATTTTTTCATTGATAGTACATCTTATGGGTTACTGCAAGTCGTACGACTCAATGTAGGATTCTGATTTGAGATTTGTATAACAAGGATTTGAAAGTGAGATTTTATTGTGATTAGATCTTTAATTTTTGTGTGGGAAGAAAAAGTAGGCTTTACGTCTCTCATTGTTATTCCACCTCGGCCAAGACATTGTCATTCATCAACAGATCGTGCATACAATTTTTCTTTACCGACGCGCTTACCCTCCAAATTAGCACTACTCAAACTCGGCTCGATCCAATCTCAACACTATTTGATCCACCATGCAGTGTTTGTTGCACTGTCTATTCCAATGATAGTTTGATTTTGAATTGGAACGGTTTGCATTGTCTATTCCAATGATAGTTTTAGGTTTTGTTTTTTAGTCGTTTTTGGTTTTTATTCCGTGGTTTTGCTTTTTTGAAAAGTGTTTAATGTTTTGTTAATAGCCGATAGTTTAATCATTGTTTAGATCAAATTTTTAAAGGTCGAGTTAAAATTTTAAGTGATGTTTTTTAAAAATAAAATAAATAGCGATTTGTTAGTTGTAAATATTAGGTCTAGTTTTTAAATTCAACTCGTGATATTCATTTTAGCTTATGTTTTTTTGTTTTTAATGTTTTATTTTTTAAATTTTACTTTAAGTTTATTCATTTTAAATTAATGATTAGATTTAAATTTATTTATTTAATTTATAGTCAAGTTTTTTAGGTTTAACTTCATAAAGTTTTATTTGTTTTTTAATCATAAAGATTAATATTAAGAGTTATAATTTATTTTTTTAATGTCTAGTGTCATGTTATTTTTTAATAAGTAGTTAGACTTAATTTATTAAGTGTTGATTAGTAGTCATTTGTATGTCTTTATTTTTTTATCATATTTTGTTGAAAGCCTTCAAATAAGTCTATAAAGGCAATTCTCAATAAAACATGAATGATGACTCATCTTTGTATATCTTCTTTGTAATAGATGTATAATTGAATGACACTGATGTTTTCAAGTAAAACTTTTATGGGGAGGGGTAATTTGAACTTAGTCTAGGTGATTCCTCTCCCCATATGAGAACTAAGGAGGAGAATGTTAGAAAAAAAAGTGAGTTAGTACTCACGTATGGGAGTTAATTTTAGTTAGGTTAGAAATATTATTTTTGTGTGTGTGTGTGTGTGTGTGTGTGTGTGTGTGTGTGTGTGTGAGTGAGAGAGAGAGAGAGAGAGAGAGAGAGAGAGAGAGAGAGAGAGAGAGAGAGAGAGAGAGAGAGAGAGAGAGAGAGAGAGAGAGGAAATTAAAACTTATTTGATTTAATTTAGCTTGCCTTTGACATCCTCAATATCATAAATAACCAAGATGGTTTAGATTTCCCTAAGAGGTAATGTAAGAGAAGCCCCTTCCACAACCAACCTATCAATTTTAACCAAGATGGTTTAGTTTTCCCTAAGAGGTAATGTAAGATAAGCCCCTTCCACAACCAACCTATCAATTTTCAACTTCAACGCCAACTAAGTTCCCTAGAGAGAAGCTTTAACCTTTGCCACGAGATGGAATTTATTTCATGATTTATTTCAAAGAGCATGGAAAAGGAAAGTTTCAAAAATTTTCTCCTACAATAAGCTTGACAATTCAAATGACATATTTAAGCGAGTGTAATTAATCTGGATTAACCCCAAACACTAAATCCAATTTCAATGTGAGTGCGTGGAATTCAAACCACCACCTTCCAATGTGTTTACCAAATTAACCGTTATTTGACCATTTAAAATTACAAATCATGGTGGAGACATTAAATGTTAAATGACCTAAAATGTAGCAAGTAATAATGCCAATTCTATCATGCTTAAAAATAAATTTGAAGGGTTCAAACTTATGTCCTAGCCAAGATTCATTTCATCCAAGAATGGTCGCATCTAAATAATCTCACAAATCTCCATAGTTTTATGGATTAAATTTTTTCTGTACAAGTTTTCTAATTGGTTATTTTCATGTGACTTGGCCTTTGAACCAAGTTACCAAAGGTTGTGATAAAGCAATGTTTATCTCAGAATTAATGCAAGAGAAATAATTCAAAGAATCAAAATGTAGACTATATTATGCACCAATACTTACATTACCATAGCTTTAGAACACATTTGAGCTTGTGACAGACACCTCTAGCTTTATACTTGGAGTAGTCCTCACTTAACATGGTCACCTAGTTAATTACCAAAAGAAAACATTCACCACATTGGTAAGGAACTACCCAACCTATGATCATGAACTTTATGATATTATTTAAGAATGTAATTATTAAAAACATTAAATATTAGGCAAGGAAAGTTTTATCCATGTAGATCACAATCCCCTTTAATTCTTTCAAACTCAAAATAATTTGATACAAGAGTGGAATCATAAATGGTATTATTATCTTCAATAGTTCCATCTAAAAATGAAGCATAAAAAGGTAGTACCAATCCAATCATGGATTGTCTAAACTATCTACTAGTTCATTTCCATTATCTTGGACATTTGCATTCTATGCCTTTTCCAAAAATTTTAATGATGTTTCTTATATCAATGATATGTAGACCTTTTTATTATGGAAAAATTTCCTTTGCATTTAATTGATTTCAAAGATAATAAATGGGTTATTTGATCTATTTTAAATTATTCTTCTCCTTGATTATTTTATGTTTTATATCCTCTAAGATTTATTTGGGAAGGTCAAAATAAGGAGAAGAATATATCTTTACACTAGTATTACCTTTGTGTTTTCTAGGTTTATATTTCTACGTACCTAGAGGCCTCTCCCAAGATGTTGGGAGAGGTGGTTAACTCTCAGGGTTTGTATTTTTTGGGCTTATTGACTCCTGTGGGGTTAAATTTTTCCATTAAATTCAAGCTTATATCAAATTAAACATGTGATTTCATGCACTGACATCGATTATATGCCAAAAAATTATCGGTTTAGAAACACTATTTTAATGTGATATTTTCTCTAACCTTTTGTTAATATAGCATATGTTTTTTGATAACCTACCTCTATTAGTTAACTGATTGATAATTATTTATATATTTTAATTAGTATTTATTCTTATGGTTTTCAATTTGAGCCTAATTATTTTTCTTCGATAAACACCCAATTGATTTATCCCCATTCAACTCAATGGTTATAGTCTAATCAGCGAATGGCTAGAACAAAAAGTATGGTATCCATTTGGGGATAAAATATTGGATTCAAATTCATTAGGTCTCACAGTATGTAAATTCAAAAAAAACCTTGGAGGATCCTCATTAATGTTTTACCCTACTTTAAAAAATAATAATAAGTGTTGTGTATAAATAGGTGTAAAATTAGATAGATACCAAAATGCTAAAGATGCACAATAATCAACAATTATGATTTTGATAATTGTTAAATATGAAAAATTACTATTTTGGAAAATAAGAGATATAATTATCTCACACACATAATTCTATTGACTATTTCGGATGTTTGACAATGGAAATCAATAAAATATATGATTGTGGATTCTCAAGATTGGTTATATAATTGTAAATTACTTCTAGACAAGATCATTATAAGTAGAAAAAAACACAAATCGCTCATTTACATTGACCACAAACTTATCCCAATTGATTATATTTAATGACTAATAATAAATGATATAAGGAAATATAAATATAATGATTAAATATTATAAGTATGATAGTAAAAATCTTATGGAAAAAACCACTGTAAGATAAATTACTTATATATAAAACCATTGTAAGTGGATAAAAGAGCAAGGCTATCATGTTCATTATTCACAAACTTGTCCCAATTGAATGTATCTAATTACTAAAAATAAATGATAGATGAAAACAAAACCCTGATGATTACAAATTAGAAGTATAATTAATTCTAGATAGGATCATTATAGGAGGATAAGATCACATGCCACTCAAATGTTTTGACTGTAGACATATCCTCGTTAATTTTGACAAAGGACTAATTATTGTGCCTTTTACACCTATGTATGTTAACTATCTTGATATGTATGAATTTGGATTATACTATGTATAATTTGATGTTTATCTTAGTTTTTATTTGAAAACCCTGAGGGTACTTTGATAAATTGAAAAACTTAAAAAATGTATGGGATTGTAATGGGGTAAGCTAACCCCAATCACCCCTTGATGATTAACTTCTACCTATGTTTTCAATACTCCATGGAGGGAAATCAATCCCACATAATTATCCCACCTATATTGATTGTGATAATTTATCCTTGACTATGTATGCAACTAGAATTTGGGTTTTATTCTTAATAGTGGTAACTCTTAGATTAATTTATAATGATCTTAAATTGGATCATGGTTCTTACTTATGAGTGATATTGAATTTGGAAATACTAGATCATATTTTGTCATTCTAAAATAATTTAAAATATTGAACTAAGTGAATATATAATATGGATAATGAATGACCTTTGATGTGGATTTATAGGTTAACCTTATAAAAATTTCCTTTATCTAACTTTATGAAACATGTAATAAGACCCAGAATAATAATTTTAAATTTGGAAACTAGTTGTTATTTAGTATAGGATGTGATTGGTCTAGGTGGATAGAAGTGTGAAAATTATCCTATCCACCTAGCACAAACCTGTCTATAACAATCAAGGACACTTATCTTAAGTAGGAAATAGTTTGATGGTGATATTAAGTAGCATAAGCATTTGACATTGAATTTTTTTTAATAGTAATGATGACAAATAGAAGATTGAGTCCACATATAGATAAATATCTTAGAGTAATGGTTAGAAAGATTTTTATGTTTGGGTGCAGGTCACATGGTTTATAATGTGTTGTAAAGGGCACAAGGACAGAGTACACTTGCATGAAGATGTAACCAAATCTCCCTATAACCTGTAACTAATGATAGAGAATTGATTCCCCTTATTGAATCACTTATAAAATTTCAAACCAATGGAGAATTGAGAGTGATAAAAACAAAATTTTGAATAAATAATCAAGCCCTTGGTATGGAAATATGAATTATTCAAAATCTCATTAATAGGGATTAGTATCCAATATATTAATCCAAAAAGTTAGATTCATGATGGGTTAGATACAAGTGATGTTGAGGTCATTGAGGGTCACTAGACTCAAATGTATATCACTCATCATAAAATATGGAACCACACAATGGGTTAGATATAAGGAATGTCAAGCCCATTGAGTGTCACTAGACTTGAACTTAGATTAACTTCAATATATTCAAATCACATGACTGTAAAAAAATCTAGATTCTAATTACATGATTGAAAGAGAATAAAAAATATTCATGCCCCCATCATGACCACATTTCACATAGATTTGCATTGGGATAAATATTTTTCACTTTTAAACTTTAAATTTTTAAGATGTGCATGAACAAGTATCATGCCTTTGAAAATTTAAAATTATAACCTTGAATTTTAAAGATGTGTATGAGCAAGTGTCATGCCTTTGAAACTAAAAATTTGATATAATATTTCATGTACCTATATACTCAATTGTAACTATATTTACAACCTCTAACTTTGATTTTATATCTATTTTGTAACATGTAAATTTGATTTTTAATTATTTTTCATATTCCCATGAATGCATTCAAGTGTGTATGATTTTATAATTTGAGTCTAGTAATGCATGCAATATGCCCCTAAAATATGTTTCAATTTTCTAATAACTATCATATGTTGGATCTTTGAATTAATTTAATTATTTGGAAAAACCATACTCTATTGTAGAATATGATTTTTCATTACTTTGAATCTTTCAAAACATATATTTTACACCAAATATAATTTTTAATTCATAGAGGTTTGGATATCTAAGACAAGCCCATGGTGATGTTGTCCTTTTGGAATTATGGATGTATCCTGTAAGTCACACAACTAAAAAAAAGAGTTAATTATATCAAGTTATAAATATGCAATCATGTATAATGTCTTAACCTTATAAGTCTTAAGGAATGCTAATTCCTTGTTTGTTAAAGAGATGAGTAGACTAAATCAATGTAATAATATTGAATAAATAAATCCATGGATTTGTTATAGCATTTACTAACTTTTACCTTTCTAAAAATAGTAATAAATAGTGTAAGTAATAAATTAGCTAGAAAACAACTAAGACATATGATATGGAGGTTGGAAAATGAGGTAGAGGCTAGTATGAGTGTCAAAAATAGGATCTTGGTGTCAGAACCTCTCCTGGATAGTAGTTTCCTAATTGGATTGTATCACCATTATTGGAAATGTCATGTTAGTGCTCCTATATTAGTGGTAGTGTCCTTTATGTAGGATTTTCCTGAGTTTTATGTGCACGTGTGTTTGGATATATGAGATATATTCTTGTTTGTACAAGTTATGAAATCCTATATATTACTTATATTAATTAAATTTATTATCAAGCCCTAATTCTCCATTTTTTAGGGCATTTTATTGGGTTAATCTAAAAAGTGTGTTTATTATTGGGTAGGCTAGACATACTCAAAATCTCATTGTGATGAGAGTTGCCTACATATCAATACTCTGAAGAGGGATGAAACCTAATGTAATTCTCCCCACCTAAGTATTTTTATAAGTACATGTGAATCTAATATGATAATGTCCTTGAGTACCTTAAATGTATTGGAGAGTAGAAATCTAAGTAATCTGAGCTTATAAATGATGTAGATGGTCGTATGCAGAAGTAGGGTAGAATATGGATTGATGACCTTAAATATGCACAACTTGTTCTATGTTTCAATTTTTATTTTACATTTTATTCCTATATAGTATTTAGATTAAAAAATTAATGTATAAACTCCATTATAATGCTTTTATGGGTGCTAAAAGAGGTTTAGGCCGACCCTAGGAGGTTTTAGATTTAAAAATATATTTGTTTGTAAAAAAAGAGGGAAAGGACATTATCACCATTATTGGGACACTAACACCATGTGGTTCTCATGTCCTTATTATGGTGCTAGTGTCCAAGTGGTAGAACACTAGGTATAAAGTACCATGATTAAGAAATGAGAGTTTAGAACTACTTTTGGGATGACTAACTTGCATGAAGGTAGGATATGTATGATAATAGGATCTAGATAGGTATAGGGATAAAATATGAATAGATAGTCTAAATTATCCCTCTTAGTAATCAAATACCACTTTTAGGTCATTGCATTTAACCCAATTTATTCTATAAATGCAACAAAGTAAAATGACTAGGATAAAGTAAAAATAAGCATACCTAGATTCATCTAAGAGGTGAAGCCCATGAAGTTGGGTATGAGTAGGTGAATCATGCTCCAATGTTTGTCCTTAATTAAGAGATGTCAAAAGCAAAGAGTAAATTGATTAAATAATTAAAACTAAGTAAAGAGATAGGAGAGAGGAAAGGAACAAATACACCTCACTAGGTGCATGAACTAATGTATAAACCTAGTGATAACTTGTGTGTGTGCATGTACATAGTGATAAATCAGTGAATAAAATGGAATAAGTTGATGGCTTGCTTAATCCTCATGTGTGGGTGGCTCAAGAACTCAATCCAATTTTGACTCTATTAGTGCCCACCCCTACTTGGTGGATCAAGACCAATGAATAACTTGGATTGGAATGATAGTGTGTCCAACCCTCTCATGTAGGTGGCTCAAGAACTCAAGTAGGTTATGACTCCATCATTGAATAATTATGTGTATTAGGTGCATATCAAATAAAAATAAAAGATATAATTGGAAATGTTTAACAGGGTATGTTGGCTCTATGACCACTAATGTATATTAGGAAGCTTTAGACCACTTGAGAATGCAAACAACTACAGATGGAGTAAGGCATGAAAGTAGTATGAAACCTAGAATATAATGTTAGATGTATATAAAATTGATAATTTCATATAATTTTTTGTTCCATATGATCAATTGGTGTGTATGTGATAATATGGAAATAATGTGCCATGTGCATGCCCCCAAATTTGATATCTAAGCATATGGATTTTAGAATGTTTTGTAATAATATGTATCTGGGTATTTGAACTAAATATGTGAATGATCATGTCATGCATGATGCCCCTAGTTTTATCAAATTGGTATGAATTTTGGCTAAAATGGTATGAATCTAATTAAAACTAATAAATCTATAACTAAATTTGTGTAAACTTGTACTGTACCTAGTGTAATTTTTTGGCCAATATATATTTTTTTGAATTTGAGGCTAATGGACAATAGTTCCATGTCTTGTAAAATATTTTAATTATTATAAATGTTGTACTAGTGTCCAAATTTGGGTGATAATGTCATTCTAGTCTAAATTTTATGCAATTATGATGATCTATATGTCACTATTTTCCCACTATGTTTACCTGAGTCTGGTTTTCTATAATTTGAGCTCATGTGATAAAAATATACTATGAGTGCATTATAAGAGCTTGATATTTATTTCAAATCACTAATAATTCCTACTCTTTTGAGGGGAGTTATTTAATATGTGCAAGAACTATTTTTAGAAGAAAAAGCTTTATAAGATGTGTGTTAGCTAAAGCATATATGATAACTATGTAATAATATAATATAATGTGCATACACAAAATCATAATTTAAAATAATCTTAGCATAAATTTCTATTGTAAGATGTATGTTATGTATAAAATTCACAAGGGTGTTAATATAGATATAACAATGTATGTAATAGTAAATATAAGTAAAAGATGGATAGCTACCTAGGGGAATGGGGCATGATGCCCATCATGACACCCAATTAGTAAGTGGAGATGCATTAGGTCCCTCATGTCATATAAAACTAGAGTGTGTAACAGGCAAGAGATAAGTGATATGGACATGATTCTTACAAAAACACATACATACAACACACATGAGGCACATAAAGTAGGCCAAGGGGCCATAATACAGGGGACATGGGCATATGCCACTAAATCTAAGAAACTAAGACATACAATGACATGTTCAAATGTAAACATATGTAAACAAAAACCAAGTTGTTTTAGATCCACATAGAAGTACATCTTCAAATGTCCACATACATAATCAGGAAGAGCACACACAAGGACATCAACACATGTTCAATGCATAAATAATATGGAAAGAAGTGGCTTAGATCCAAAGAACAATGACATATTAAAATTGGATTGAATAGAAGAAGCATAAATATACAATCAAGTGAAAACTAGGTAATATAGAAATAAAAGTATGCATGAAAATGTAATATAAATCTGTGTAAGAGCTAAGATGTACATATGTTGAGTCTAAAGTAGTAATAGCCAGAAAAAATCTAAGTGTAGCATGATCAATATCAAGATATAAGAATGCTAAATATGGTATGTATAGTATATAAAGATAGAACATAGTAATAAAAAACTATGTATAAGGTGTCCCCAAGTGGGTGAATGTGTTAAATGAATAACCCACGTATCTGTGTAGATGCCCCTAGTGGGTAGATAATAACATATCTAAATCGGTGTCATGGACCTAAGTCCTATAGAAATCTACAAGAAATCAATAAGAAATAGTGAAATATGTATGTATTATAAACTTAATCTAATAAGATATCTATAATATGTATTGTCTAGAAAGTATAAGAAATATAAACATAGCAATGCATAGAATCTAGATTTATGTTTTGTTTTATGAGTAAATATTTGAATGTTTTTGTGTTTGTTAAAGTTTTATATTATTTTTGTATTTATAGACATAATCTATGTACAATTAATGTGAAAATGAAACTATATATAAAGATATAGAGATAATAAAAGTATTTATATGAGGTGAGGAACAATACTAACCAATGAGTCTCATGGAAGACCTGCTATCAATGTGGCTTGTATCAAATAAAGGAATTTTGATCATATGTTATGTATAGAAGGGAAACTATGGTGCTAAAAACCACTACAGTGAGTGATCTATATTTGGCCCTACGTATGGAATGGTGCTAGGAATCTGTGACACTGACTATGGTGTCTTGTGAATTGTAGGGGTCGTAGGGACACATCTAGAAGAAGATGTTATAGATGTCATAGGTTCCCTGTCATGAGATCTCAAGAAATAAATAATACTAATATTATAAGAAAGTGAGTAGAGGGAGGCCCTCTATAATTTGCAACATATCTTTCATATAGGGGTCTCTTTAATAATAGACTTCATGGGTGACAGAATATGTAGAGAAAAATACTTGAATGCTATGATAATTTTTATTGATCAACATAGGCATATATATAAAGAGAGAAATAAGTTAATAGAACTGTAAACCTATAACCACTATGCCACCTAATCTACCAACTAAACATGAAACCGATGATATAATAGATTGCGCTAACTAAGCACTAATCGCTATGCTATTTATTAACCTAGAATAAAATATCATTACGCTTAAAAAATAAATATATATTAGGTTTTTCCAACATTACCCCCTTTATTACATTATTTATATAAACATCAAATTTCCTAATAGTGGTCCCCCCTTTATTACAAAAATTGTAAAAATATTTATACTCTCTACATAGCCTACTCACTATTTGAGGCACCATGCCATCCTTGTGGCTTCAAGTTTTTGGTGTCACCTTGGTTTTTTCTTGTAGGATTACCAAAAACTTGGAAGTGTTAAGAACACTTCTCTATGCTAACCACAAACCTGGAGGGTTGTAGGAGGTTTTTACCACACTTTAGTGGTTTCTCAAATTACCATAAACCCTTTTCAAAGAACCAGGTGCTAATTTAGTGCTTTTTCTCCCAAAAAAAATATTTTTTAGGTGGTACCAAAATATGAAATAGTTCTTAGTATATTATTAAAAAACACAATGCAAAACATAAACAAACACACCATAATTTTCCACCATAACAATGGTGTGAACCTATATTAGGAAACTCACAAGAGGATGCTAGTTATTCTCTAGCCTCCATGTATCCTCTAACCTTTAGTAAATGAAGATGATTACTTAGTGAATGTGTCAGTGAAGCTCAGCTACATGATTTTATTAAGGAGAAATATCCCCCATAGTTTTGACCCATTTTATATTTGACCATATTTGGCTCAGACTCAGGTTGTCATGTATAAGTGATAGTGCATCCTTATACAAATAATTAAATTTTATTTTGAACAACAATTTGGTGGACATAAAACTGACACATTGACTCATTATTTATTGATGAAAAGATTGACTTTTTAACTATAATAAAACCTAGAAAGAGAGGAAACATAAAATAAGATATCAATTAACAAAATGACATTTGACAACTATAGACAATTTAGTCTATTAACAAAATATAAAATATCATCTTTAATTTTAATTTCTTAGAAACATGACACTTATAATATAATATACTAACCAAACCACATGGATAAATTTTGGTTAATCAGTGCTGAAAATCTGATCTTGATTGTAACTAGAAATACATTGATGGCATGGATTTGAAGACTTCAACACTTCCAAAATTTGAGCCAATAGATCCTATGATTTTACTCATCTACATCCTGTGTGAATGGAAAGTAAACACAATTTACTAAAATTATATTATATTCTCATCAAATCAAAAAACTACTACATCAAACTTTTTAGAATGGTAATGGTTGCATATCATTCATATCGTTATGCACATGGATTGAAGTAGATAGGTCATTCAACAAGAACAAATATGTGATAAATACATAGACTGATAAAATGTATCTACATGGTTTTAAAAATGTGGCATTTGAATACAATGGCGAATAAATAGGAAAAGAAGCATCACTAAAGCCATAGGAATATATGCACTAATGGGGAAACAAGATCATAAATTAATGTTCTCAATAAGATACCTATACTGAGAATGTGATAATAGCATGAATCTTAGATGGAAGATTGATTCTCATACCTAAATTCAAATATATATAGTTCTTATTAAATAGCCAATAAAAAGGATGAGATGGCTTAGATCCCTACCACAAAAATCATGCCAATTTATACAAACTTGGATGGTGCCGTGGAAGTTCAAAATTAAGATAAAATGTAACAGCATGGGAGGGCTAAGCCAATAATTATAGTAGGCTACCCCATACACCATTAGAAACCCATTATCTTAAATATATCCACTCTGATACCAATAATAGAATATACATAGAAAAATGCTTGAATTCTTCGATAATTTTTATTGATCAACATAGGCATATATATACAAAGATAAATCAATTAATATAATCATAAACCTATAACCACTATGTCACCAAATCTACCAACTAAACATAAAATTTATTCTATAATATATTACGCTAACTAAGTTCTAATCACTATGATAATTATTAACCTAGTATAATAGATCATTATTCTTAACAATGTAATATATATCATGTTTTTTTAACAATAAGAGAGTGTGAATATGTGGAAATAATATAGGAGTAGACCTCACATGAACTATTGTCTATACTAAACTCTATGGTGTACTAATAAGAATTGTGATCAAAGCTGTAACTAGTAACTATGCTATAATTAGTAATTGTGACATAATTACCTATGGGATAGGTAGAGGATACTCATATGGAATACCCTCAATTATGACCACCTAGTTTGCACATATATATTTTAGGCATCTGTGCATTGTGGATGGGATGGATCTTATCTTCTATATCCATGGCCTACCCAGTAACATATCAAATTTAGTGGATCTTAGCTACTATATACATGGTATATCCATGGCCTAATCAAGGTTAGTAACTAAGAATCTAGTGGCCACATGTGTTGGTTTAACCTGTAGTAGAAGTATAATCTCCATGATGAAGCTCTAAACATGTCCATTGAAACCACTAATAAATATGTCTAATTTAGATATATCTTACTATAAATACCCTAAATGCTATATAAGTGTGATAGTACACATGCTAATACTTGACCTATTATCAATCATAACACTCTAGATAGGATGATGATCTATGTAGGATTGTAAAAAGAGTGCATATAAATATAAATCATCATCAACAATATATTACTTTGAGAAGGTGATGAATGATCTAGCTAGAACTATAGTGTGGTAAACACCAATGATATTGTGTAGTACGTGTACCTCTTCGATAGTAGTGTGATATGATGATGGTGGTGGATATGACTGATACGTGTAGTGAACACTTGAAGTGCACCCTACCTCATTTATTTTATGCTTTGGAAATGGATTTGAGGATATTATTAATACCTTAGATTTTTTTTGTCATACTTTGGGTGTCTTTGTGGGTGTGCCCACATCAACAATGTTATCCTCCATCAAATCTTGTATATTATGTTTCAAGTTGATGCATCTATTTTTTGTATGTACTAGTACCCTATTATATTCAAAAAATGCATTAGAATTATAGCTCTTTAACATAGGTCATGTTATATGAACCTCTTCTATAAAAGGGAGAGATATGACATTTCATTCCAAGAGATTCTATAAAACATGTGTTGGTGATTCTATAAGGTTGATGAAAACTCTGCATGGAGCTAATAAAACCAAGTGAGGAGATGGATTTAAAGCTAAATTAACTATGGCCTTTAGATCACCCTTGTTTTTAGTGGACCTTATCTTGTATGGAGGCATACTATAACTCTTAGTAGTTGATTCTGATCCATTGGTATATTTTAGTTTACCCGTAGAGAGAAGCTTGACTTCCCTTTCTTTCACTATGTGGCATAAATATGTGAAGGATGGAAACATCTTAAACAAGATAAAAACATGTAATGCTAATAAAAGTCTCTATTTAAAGATATCCTGAATCTATTTATCTTCCATGGGGCTAGTTAATTTGGCCAATATAGTCTTATATCATAAGATGTATTCTACAATAAGCTCATTTGATTTTTATTTCAAATGTGTAACTTGAGCATATGAGATCTTATCATCGATGTTTATTTATAAGTGTGATAAAAAAATTTCTAATAAAGGATCAATTGTGGTGATAGATTGATTTGGTAGATCATAAAATCATTATAAGGCATAATCTTTTAAACTACATGAAAAAGTGAGGAGCCAATAATTGGACACATAGTCCAAACATATTACATGAAAAACTCATAGATGGTACTTTGGGTCACCCTTACCATCAAAAAATGTAAGCTTGGGTGCCACTAATCTAGATGGATATGGAGTTTCTACTATCTAATGTGCTAAAGGTGTATGGAAAATAACATGAGAATCCAAGGGATGTGATGGCCTAGTGACTCCTTGCTCAATATATAACACCTTATCTTGTAAAGTATAAAACTCCTACATAAAGGATTCTACATCTAGAGTGGAGGAACTACCCATAAGAGGTGTATCTATCACTGAAAGTTGTTGAGTTACAATTGGTTGTTGTGCTAGCTGAATTAGCCCCAATGTAGGTGTAATAATGTTATTAGCTGGGGAAGTTGAAGATTGACAATTATTTGATTTTTGAAGTTCTTCATGAATAATATTGATAAGTTCATCTTGAATATTTGAATGTTTGGAAATAAAATATTAAAATTGTCTCTTATTTGTTTCAAAAAATTGTTTGTTGAATTCTACCATTGTAGTGTGGGGAGAAGGAAAACTGATGTGGAGGCAAAATAGTATTCATGCAACACTATTCATTTACCACTATTCATTGATAATGTGGTAGACACTATTCACCCTAATGAGGTGTCATAGAATTATTATTGATTTCATATATTACATGGGATGTAATTCTATGAATGCATATAGAGCACATGGTGGTAGACCAACCTTGTCTAAGGATATTCTCTTCAATTTTGACTTCCCACATGTGACTACTTTTACTATTCATTAAATAGTGAACCCATGTGAAGGGTGACACAATTTTACATTGGTGGAGCCTTGTAAATTTTTATCATTCCTCCCATGTTGAATATGGCATAGCATTCTTATTATTTACTCCTTGCTTTAATGTATATGATTAGTTGACAATTCTTCCTTAATGATTTCCCCTCCATGTGAAGTGTGAGTGATTAATGTCTTTTTGTTTAGTTTATTCTTTTGTATAAGAGAATGTATCCATGAATAGTAAAGGTATGCAAGTTTATATGGGAAAGGATTGTGAATGCCTTTTTTTTCCTTCTTGGCTAATGTAGGCGGAGTTTGTAAGAGAGAGAATCTTGGTAGAGCTTATGTGTAGGCATGCACTATTGGCATGGCCTTAAGTTATAATATTTATATGAATTAATGATATTTTATTATGGTGATTATATGTTGAATCCATGAAATTTTATGAGAGAAATTATGAGAAGATTAATTTTGATATTTATTGCATTGATGAATGAATTTGTGTGAATGAGGGAGCTATGGTAGGTGGCCACATCATCTATTATCTAAGTAAGTAAGATTGCTATGGAGAGGAGAGATTTGGATTGAATATGTGAGAGATTATTATGTGTTTAGTTTTTAGGTATGTAGATGAATATGGACAATAAGAGTGGAAGGATTCCACCAGAAAGAGAATGGGAGAAGAAGATAAAGACATGGAGAAGACTATTGGAGTTGCTGGTAGAGACAATTGAGGAATATGAAATAGATGAAGAAAAGATTTAATGTGGGAGATGATAGACTCCTTGAAGTAAAATATATATTCATTGAGGAAATATTTATCCACATAAAAGAGAAATGAAGATAAAAGAGAAGAGAATATGGAATAAAATTGCACTCAAGGACGGTTGTAAAAGAGTGAAGATTGCAACTATGAAAAGTTATAGAGAGAAGAAGAAATCCTCATACAAGAGGATATGTAGGTGATTATTTATGAAGGATAAGATGAAATTTTCAGCCATGAGTAGTTTATGAGATATAAAAAAGGAATCCATAAAGAGGTGCATGCGGGTGAAGCGAGCAACAAACTAGTGTTGCAAGTTTCCATCATGGAAGATTTGGAAGAGAAATTTGTGCAAGTATGTGCACATAATGAGAGTATATATGAGGATATTTAAAGCTTGGAAGTGGTTGATATGGAGATTTTGTAACCTTATTGTGACATTGAAAATCATATGGAGCATGTTCACATTGGAGAAGAGTTGAGTGTTTTTGTGGAAGAAACATTAAAGATGCTTGTTGTGTAAATGGATACACATGTGGTGAATGTTGTTGCAGCCATGAGTGAGGAGATAAAAATGATGGTGAATTATGATGTTATGGATGATCCAACAGTTCATTGGATGGAATAATAAATCTAGTTGGCATTTTGGTAAAGGTGAATGGATAACTTTGGGCTTGAGCTCATGTGGGAAAGTAAAATGCAATGTAGAGCATCTTGATAGAGGAGGTTGGTTTCCAATGGTGGATTTTGTCCCACATATAAATCCATTAATATATGGATATGTTTTCAGAGGAAGTGGATGGTTTTTTTATTGTATGGGAGATCCCATGAGGATGATTTATGGTCCTGTGAGGACTGTTTTGAGACTAGTATGCAGATGTTGGAAGAAGAGGAGAAAAAAATGAAAGTTATATGGGTTTACATGGTTTATTGGAAGAGGATTCCATATTCATTTTTACTCATGAATGAATGGGTAGTTCCATCACTCACCCCCTCTATGTGATTAATAAATCACATTAAATACCTCATGTGTCTGATGCAAGAGCATCCCAGGGTTTGAGAAAGCTTGCATAATTCAAAAATAGAGTGGTGTGTTTTTACATTTTTTTAAGAATAAGTGGCACAAATACAATCACAAGAAATTCTTGAGGTAAACTATTTTCATTTAAATGAGAATGATGTGGCTTGAAATTACTATTCATGCTACACTATTAATGTAATACTATTCATGATGACATTATAGATGATGATATATGATGTTTATGAGGCTTCTAGATGATGTGAAGGTACTAATCACCTTGGTGAGGTGTGAAGGAAACTATTCTTGATGTTGTTATTTGCTACTATTTAGAACTATTCATGATTGACACTATTCCTGACTGACACTATTTGTGATTGGCATCAAATCACTATTTTAGATTGCCTTGGTGGAATGGGGTACATTTTCCATGAGACAGTGCTAAAAAATGAGATCAATAATATTTTATAGGTTTGTGATGATGAGGGAAAAAATTCCACTATTTTATTTGAAATCTCCTTTCTCTTTTGATTATCCATGTGAAAATCATGGTAGGTTGGTGCATTTTCATTTGTCCTTGGTATTTATTCCTCCCATGTGAAATTATGGTGTGGATTTCTTGTTCTTCACTCCTTCATTTATTCATGATTCAACCCAAGTGTATAATTTGGTATAGCATTCTTGGACCTTTCTCTCTTTTGACATGTGAACCCATATGGGTTGTGAACATAGTGTTTTATTGTCTCCCTTTTTATCTCCTTATTCTATTTAAATTTGTATTCTCATTTGGTTAAGGTAGGTGAGTTTGGGATAATCTTAGAGAGTGAAAGATTTTGAAGGCCTCCTTGACATGGGATTATCAAGTTATATAATTAGCTTGAAGCATTGCTGAGAAAGCTTGTATTTTGAGATGATTAATGGGAAATATAATGTTATTTTGTGAGAAGATTTTGTGTTGAATTTATGATAATGTTTATTTTATTTTGTGAATGTTGTGAGATATGGATGGTTGAATCCATCCATGTGGCAGGAGGCCACATCAAGTGGTATCAAAGCCACATCAACATATTTTTTCTATTTTTTTTGAATAAGTGACTCAGATATAATAATGGTAACTCATGGGAGCTGAGTTTTTTTCAACCAGAGGAGAATGATGTGGTGGAAAAACACTATTCATTGATGATGTGGTAGACATTATTCACCCTGGTGAGGTGTCATGACACTATTATTATTGCCTATATGGAATGGGATGCAATTCTATGAGGACAAATGGAACACATGGTGGTGGAACAACCTTGTCTAATGAGATACTCTTCACTTTTGACTTTTCACATGTGACTAGCTTTTACTATTCAATTCATAGTGAACCCATGTGAAGGGTGGCAGAATTTTCCTTTGGTGGAGCCTTTTTTTTTGTCATCATTCCTCCCATGTGGAATTTGGCATAAAATTCTTGGTAGTTACTCATTTTTAATTTATCATGATTCTCCCAAGTGGATGTGGGACATAGATGCTTGATTGACTGTTCTTCCTTCATGATTTTCCCTCCATGTGAAGTGTGGGGGCTTAATGTCTTATTGTCTCCTTTGTCTATTCTTTTATATAATAAATTGTATTCATAACTATTAAATTTAGGAAAGTTTGTATGGCAAAGGCTTTTGAATGCCTTTAAAATCCTCATTAGATAGTGTAGGTTGAGTTTGTAAGAGAGAGAAGGTTGGAAGAGTTTGAGTGTAGGCATGCAATGTTGATATGGACTTGAGTTGTAATTTTTGTATCAATCAATGAGGGTTACTTATGGTGATTATATGTTGAATCCATGATATGTTATGAGAGAATTTTTGAGAAGATTAATGTTAATGTTTATTGCATTTATGAATATGTATGAGTGAGGGAGCTGTGGTAGGTGGCCACATCAAAAACAAGTTATAAATTTTGAACCTTTAAAGAAATTTAATCTAGAAAATATTAAAAAAACATAATATTTTAGAACTAATATCTGAGCATAGACACAAAAAGGATACAAACCCTAAGAGTATATAGGGTTAGGGTTTGAGCAATGTTTGAAGTAAGGTAGGTTCACCAAATGTTTTAACATTTTAGGACTTAGTGAATGTAAATCATATTTTTATTAAAGATCTAAGTAGACTAAATCAGGGCAATAATATATAATAAATACAACCTCTAATTTTTTATAATATTGATTAGCTTTGATATTTCTAAAACTAGTAATAAATAGTGCAAGTAAGAACTTAGCTAGAAAAAAATTGAGATAGATGATCTGAAGGCTAAAAACTAAGGTAGAGGCTAGCTTGAGTGTTGAAAATATGATATCAATGTCAAAATCCATCATAGATAGAGTGACCTAATTTGATAGTAGCATGATTATTATAAATGGGCTAGGAGTTTCCCTATATTACATGGTAGTGTCCTCTATGTATGACTATGTTGAGCTTCCAGGTGCACCTATGTCTAGATCTTTGAGATATTTTCTTTCATGCATAAGTTTTGAAACCTTGTATATTGATTAATTTGATTGAATTTATGAATAAAACCTAATCTTCCATATTTCTAAGGTAACTGATTAGTACAAGATAAAAAGTGTGTTTGTTAGTGGGGTAAGATGAACATCCTCAACACCTCTCTATGATGAGAGTTACCTACATACCAATATTCCAAGTAGGGATCAATCTCAATGTAATCATCCCCACCTAAGTGCTTATGCAAGTGCAAGTGAAGCTAGTATGATCATGGGCTTGAGTTCCTTGAATTTTCTTAAGACTAAAACTCTAAGTAATATGAGCTTAGAAATTTTATAGATGGTAGTATGAAAAATTAGGGTAGAATAGGGATTGATAACCTTAATTGTGCATAACCTATTTTGATGTAAATTTTTATATTACATCTATTTTTCATTTAGTGGTTAGAGGGATAGAAGTCATGTATATATACCATTCTGATGGTTTTGTGGGTGCTAAAAGAGGTATATGCTAACCCTAGGAGGTTCTAGATTTGAAAAGATATCTATTTATGAAAAAGAGAGGGAAATAACATTAGCACCATTATCAGGAGACAAATTCCATTTGGCCCTAGTGTCCAAGTTACAAAACACTAGGAACAAAGGGCCAAGATCAAGAAATGAGGGTCTAAGACTACTTTAGGGATAACTAGGGATGATTGTGTCCCACATGAAGGATAGATAAGTGAGATAATAGGATATAGGATAGGTCTAGGGCTAAGTAAGGGATAGGTAGTCTCAGGTATCACCTTTAGCACTCAAATAACACTTCTAGGTGATTAAATATAATAATGTCATCATGAAGAAAGTATGTTATCATATAATAGTATATGTAATTATCATTGAAGAATTTATGTGACATATCAAATATGAGGCATACAATGGTCATGTATAGATATATTTAACAATGAATCATATAATAAAATAACAATTTATGAAGTAGACTATGTACTAAAAGTGTATTATATGCATCATAACACCCATAATAAACCTTAGTAAACACAATAAACACAATGCATAATGTCATATAATAAGTCAAATTAAACATGAATATGTCACAATAAACAAGGCTAAGGGACACCTAAAAGACATTAAGAATGTTTTAAATAAGTGACATGTTCAAATATAAAAAAAAAAAGAAAGCCAAGGGCTAAAATCAATGAACATGCTCCAATGTCACATATACGAAGAAAATATCATATTAATGTTCAATTTTTTTCACATAAAAGGGCCAAAGGCCACATACAATAAGAGAGCATTGTCTAGTCTATAATGAAAGAAAGTAAAAAAAAAATGAATGGGCATAAAATAAGTGTAAATGAGTCTATACCATCCATTATATCCATGCCATATCATAAAAAAGTAACATATCCATATAGCACATTTTAAATTATGAGTAACTAGCAAGATACTTATTATATATGTATCTGGACATAGTAAAAAGGTCATAAAACTATAAACCAATTATAATATACCCTATAAAACTAGATGTCACATCATAAGAATAGAACATGGATAGAAGTGAATCCATCATCGAATAGTCCATGTGTAATGTATGTCCTGCATCACACTAATATAACTTTTGAAATGCATGTGTATAAAAAATAATATAATGCCTACCAAATATGTGATAAATACAATATGTAAATAAGAAAACTAGCATCTCATGTCATGTTTAGGTCTTGATTTTTGAATTTTTTTTAATGTGTTTGTATTTTACAATATTTGATTGTTTTAAAAATATTTAATTTTTTGTATTTTTTTTGACAATATCTGAATGTTAGATTTATGTATAATATTAGAGTGGGTGCATGATGTTCATAGGGTTATTTGTAGGTTTTTATGTGAGTACAGTCAAATGGTAAGCTCTTGTATTTACCATTTTAGTAACCACTGATAGATCCAACCAATTGGGATTAAACATACATTTTATTTATTTGTTTATATTATTATTCTTCTAATTTTATTTAAGTACTAAATTTCTAATATAAAATTCACAATTACAAATATTAATTCCATAAGCTCTTTTGATGCGATTTTCATAAGTTTTAGATGTTTAGTAGTTTGAATATGTTTGCCTTCAAGAATTTCTAATTCATGTAACCATTTTATCCAATACTCATTGTTTTTAATGATTTATTTTAAAGAGATACAAAAATAAAGAATTTCAAAATATAGAGGTAATTTTAATTTTGTTTTAAGAATAAGATAATATGGTGTAGCCTTAATTTGTGTATACATGCTTGTCCGATATGCCTAGAATGCATAGATAATCTGATTGTATTAATCTATGCTATGTTTTTCAACAATTATGATAATATTTTGATGGTTTCTTTATTTTTTTCTCATGCTATTTTTATAAGCAAATGTATGTATGTATGTATTATCCCATTCGCTTATACTATATACATACATACATACATACATACATACATACATACATACATACATACATACATACATACACATATATATCAAAGCTTTGGATAATCACCAAGATCTCTTTAGCCAGGCTACCATCCTCTGCAAAATTTCAAAATCTATAGCGATTCAAGTGAAACTATGAAAATAATCATTAATTTTTTTAAACATTTGATAAGATATGTTATTATGAGTAAAATCTATCGATATTCCCTTGAATTTTATGCATTTGTTTTTCCAACCATGCTGTCAAGTTCGTTCATGTGCTCAACCATTTTTACTGGTGGAACTGCATTCCTTTGTGAGCATGGTACACAATGTTTTTGTCAAGGGTGAGGAATCGATCACCTCAACCTTGGATTCCTTTTTTTTAAATGATACTCTTATATATAAATTTTCCAGAAAGATGAAATTTTTTAAATCCACAAAACTCCTCTCAAATTAAAATTTTTAGATTAGAAATTGAAGTTATTATTGTGCTTTTAGTTCCTCTACCTAGAAGAGAAGAATGTGATGGGAAACATCAAGATGATGACACATTTGGAAATAATATCTTCCTTGATCAGGTCTTTTAATAATAATCAAAAAGTATATACAACTAAAAATTAAAATTGAATGACAAGTAGAAGGATAGGTGCATACTGAGATTTCAATTTGTGTGGAAGCACATGGGGATCTATGCAGGTTTTTCTTACAGGGTTGAGAGATAAGTGTTTATTTTATTGTTTTTTTATTGTTTAAAAATATTTTAAATTCTTACTTGTCATTTCTAAATTAAATCAAGAGGATATTCCTTTCATAAATTACAGGATTTATTGGCTAAGTGACAATTTTATAAAGAATAGATGTACATTTATCTTTTGATCATAATATTTCATAAATGTATGTACACATGTATTTCATGAAATTTTTGTTTTAGAAATTGAAATCAAATTGTATTAAGAGAAATAAAAAAATTATCATGTACCTAATAAAATAAGAAATAAATAATTTTAATATTTTTTTAGGTGGGGTATAAAAAATAAGGGTATAAACAAATATTAAAATTTAATAAGAATAAAAATGAGGGTGTATTACTTTATTATTTATTGGGGTAGAATAAGAGAATCCCATGTTATTTAATAAGAATAAAAATTTAGAGGGTGATGGAGTTATAGAGTCAAAACATGTACAAAATGTTCAAACAAGGCATGTGCAAAACATCCACTCCAATCTAAAACTCACTCTTAAATTAGAACTTATCAAAATATAATATCGAAGAAGAAATGTCAAGCTTCTTAAAGAACCTATAGAATCAATTTTCCACTAGATTTTATTGGTAAACATGATTGTATTCCTAAAACTAAAGCCTTTTGAACTAGGATATGCTAAACCACAATAATATTGAGAAGTTGAATACCATAATTATCATCGCATCAAAGGGCATGAAATATATCAGTGTATGTAGCTCAAACACTACTTTCAATATCTAATAGATTGTGGTGACATTGAGCTCAGTAATAAGGCATTGAAATCAAAAAATCAAAACATGGGAATTTTTAAGGATTCATTCCCAAAACGTGATCAACATAATCAACTAAAATGAAATCAAGATCACTACCAAGGTCAAAACAATAATGCCAATCTTGTGGAATATCACAATGTTTCACATTATATGATAACATTATGACCACTATAAAAATTAATTCCTATCATCAACCTATCACAACTCAATGAGCTATAGTCATTATCCTAGGTCTTTCTACATCCCAATATAGTAACCCCATCCAATCATAAGAATGTGATGTTACTACTTAACACTCAAAGGTCATAATTCGAGGGCATTCCATATCAAAATACAATAGTTAAATCCTAAATCCTTCCATGTATAAATCAAAACCATCCACATCTATAAATAAAAAGCAATATGATTGTATAGAATAGTTGGAGAATACCCATACACAAATTTATAAATTGGATCTCTTATGAATGTCCTATGTTGATAAGGACATCTTATACCAAACCCTTAAAAAAATTTAATCTAGGAAAGATTGAAAAGATCAAATATTGAACAAAATTGACATTTTAGAAAAAATATCTGAGCATAGATAGAAAAAGGATACAAATCCTAAGAGCATCTATGGTTAGGGTTTGAGCATTGTTCGAAGTAAGTCAGGTTCACCAAAAGTTTTAGCATTTTAGGACTTAATGAATGTAAATCATACATTTATTAAAGATCTATGTAGACTAAATAAAGGTAATAATATGAAATAAATACAACCACTAATTTGTTATAATATTGACTAACTTAGATATTTATAAAAATAATAATAAATAGTGTAATTAATAACTTAACTGGAAAAAAATTGAGAGAGATGATTTGGATGCTAGAAATTGAGGTAGAGGCTAGTCTAAATGTTATGAATAGGATCCTAATATCAGAACCCATCATAAATAGTAGTGCATTAATTGAATAGTAATTTGATTATTATAAATATGGTAGTAGTGCCCCTATATTTCATGGTAGTGTCCTAAATGTAGGATTGTGTCAAGCTTCTAGGTGTACCTGTGTCTAAATGCATGAGTTTTAAAACATTATATATTACTTATTTTTATTGAATTTGTGAACAAACCCTAATCCTACATGTTGTTAGGGTAGCCGATTGGTACAAGTTGAAAAGTGTGTTTTTTAGTGGGTTAAGCTAGACATCTTCAACACCCCACTATGATTAGATTTTTTTACATAACAATACTCCAAGGAAGGATCAATCTTGATATAGTTTTCCCCACCTAAGTATTGGTATAAGTGCAAGTGAAGCTAGTATGATCATGGAGTTCCTTGAGTTTACTTGAGACTATAAATTTGAGTAATTTAAGCTTAGAAATGTTGTAGATGGTAGTATGCAAAAGTAGGGTAGAATAGGGATTGATAAACATAATTGTTCACAACTTGTTCTATGTTAAAATGTGTATTTTACATCTATTTTCCATTTAATGGTTAGAGGGATAAAAGTCATGTATATATACCACTATGATGCTTGTGAGGGTGATAAAAGAGGTCTAGGCTAACCTTAAGAGGTTTTAAATATGAAAAGATATCTATTTGTGTAGGACACTAGCAACATGTGGTGCTAGTGTCCTTATACTACATTAGTGTCTAAATGGTAGAACATTAAGAATAGATAGATATGATCACGAAATGAGGATCTAGGACTTCATTAGGGATGACTAGGGATGCTTTTGTCCCACAAAGAGGCTAGATAAATGTGATAATAAGCTATAGGATAGGTCTCAGGCTAAGATAGGGATAGGTAGTCTCAAGTATCACTCTTAGTACTTAAATACCACTTTTAGGTGATTACATATAATAATGTCAACATGTGGAAAGCATGTTATCATATAATAGTATATGTAATTATCATTGAAGAATTTATGTAACATATCAAATATGAGGGATATAATGGTCATGTATAGATATATTTACCAATGAATCATGCAATAAACTAACAATTTATGAAGTAGACTATGGAATAAAAGTGTATTATGCATATCATAACACCCATAATAAAGCTTAGTAATCATAACAAGAAAAACACACAATGTCATATAATAAGGCAAACTAAACATGAATATGTCACAAAAAACAAGGCTAAAGGATGCCTAAGAGACATTAAGAATGTTGTAAATAAGAGACATGTTCAAATGTCACAAAAAACATAAGGTCAAGGGCCAAAATCAATGAACATGTTAAAATGTCAAATATACCAAGATTAATATCATATAAATGTTTAAATAAATTTTTCACATACACGGGAAGTAATGTCTAGTCTATCATGAAAGAAAGTAAACAATACTAAAGGGGCATAAAATAAGTGTAAATGAGTCTATGCCATCCATTATATCCATGCCACATCATATCAAACTAAATATCCATGTATAACATTGTAAATTATGAGTAATTGGGAAAATACTTATTATATATGTATCACGACATAGTATAAAGTTAAAAATATAAACCTATTATAATATAACCTATAAAACTAGATACTAAATCATAGGCATGGAAAATGGATAGAAGTGAACCTATCATAGAATAGTCCATGTGTAATGTATGTCCTGCATCACACTCATATATCTTTTGAAATGCATGTGTATAAAAAATAATATGATACCTACCAAATATGTGATAAATACAATATTTAAAGAAGCAAACTAGTGTCTCAGGTCATGTTTAGGTCTTGATTTTTGAATTTTTGAATTTTTTTGAATGTGTTTGTATTTTTACAATATTTGATTTTTTTTAAATATTTAATTTTTTGTATTTTTTTGAAATATTTGAATGTTATCTTTATGTATAATATTGTATTATGTGTATGATGTTCATAGGGATATTTTGAGGTTTTATTTTGAATGTAGTAAAATGGTAAGATCTTTACCTACCTTTTTAGTAACCAAAAAGAGACCCAACCAATTGGGATTAAACTTACATTTAATTTCTTTGTCTATATTAGTGTTCTTCTAATTTTATTTAATTACTAAATTTGTAATATAAAATTCACAATTATAAATATTATTTCCATAAGCTCTTTTGATGTGATATTGATAGACTTTAAAATGTTCAGTAGTTTGAATATGTTTACCATTGAGCATTTCTAATTTATGTAACCATTTTTTGAATACTAATTATTTTTAATGATGTATTTTAAATAAATACAAAAATAAGGGATTTTAAAATCTAGATGTAGTTATACTTTTGTTTCATTAATAATATAATATGGTGTAGCCATCATTGGCATATGCATGCTTCTACGATATGTCCATAGCACATAGATAATTTGATTGTGCTAATCTATGGCATGTTTTTCAACAATTATGCTAAATTTTTTATGGTTGTATTATATTTTTATTCTAATTTACCATTTCCTTGTGGGTAATATGGAATACATAAAGTGTGAAATTTTTTAAATTTAATAGAAAAATAAGTAGCTATTTTATTTTTGAAGGATGACCCATTAACTATAATAATAGTTGATGGTAATCCAAATTCTAAAATAATATGTGTCATCAAGAAGTGACATATATCCTCTCCTATAGTATATTTTAAAGGTATGGCCCTGACCCATTTAATTTAATTTTTAATTTTTTATATCTATAATGAAATTTTGACCATTTGATTATTTTAGATTTATCTTTATGATCAAATCATAGCTATAAAGGGATAATGGCCAAGGCAAAAAATAGGATGCAATTAGAATGATGGAGTGTGATTTAAGATGCTATGATTTTGACATTATGGACAAATTTTTACATATTTACGGTATTATCTATTGTAGGCCAATAATAACCTTATCACTAATAATTTATAAGACATGGCTTTGCTGCTAAATTGATTGCCACATTTTTTATTGTGTACTTGAAGTAGGGATATTGTAGCTTCTTTGTAGCTTAAACATCAAAGTAATTTCCTATCAAATGATATTTTAAAAAATATCCTCCAATTATAACATAGTTCATTACTTCACATTATAATTTGTATTTATCATTGCATGTAGAATTCTTTGGGATAGTACACACACACACACACACACACACACACACACACACACACTCACACACACACACACACACACACACACACACACACACACACACACACACACACACACACACACACACACACACACACACACACCATTCTAGATTTTTTGTGCGTCAAATGATTTACAAGATTATAAAACTTCTATATATACTATAGTAACTAATGCGTGTCTTAGTTGATGAATAGTTCAAATTTTTTTCTCATAATTGATGTCAATAGGGATCATGAAAGCAACACTGGCTATTGCATCAACATGTTTGTTATCCTGGTGGGGTTTCTATTATTGAAGTATGTCATTAATATTTATACCATTTATTTATATGGGATTAAATTTTCTTATTTAGTTTGATAAATATCTACAACTTGATTAATCACTAGACTAAAATCTCCATATGATTTTAGATATTTTATTTATAGCATGCATATAGTGGATAAACATAGTATTAAATCCATGTCTTCTTACATATTATTTATACATCAAAATCTAAAGAAAATTTAAACATCAATGGCTAACAATTAGGATTAAAAAGTGCTACCCTTTCTTCAACACCAATAGTGCATTTTGATTTATTGAAGTACATGATCCATGTGTTGTTACTAATGTGATATACAATGAAGTCATCAAACAAATCTTAATAAGTGATGTATCTAATAATGACATGGCAGATAAGTAAATTTTACAAATTTATGATATAAACATTTGAAGTTGAATTCCATGAGTAACATTACCCATTTGGCAATACGTCTTTCTAAATTTGACTTGAATATGAGAAAATTAAGTGGGCCCACCTTTGTGATAGCTTATATATTGTTATTAGGCATATCGTTCTATAGTTTATGTGTTGTGAATACAAGAGATAATTTTTTTTCCATTTCATTGTATTTTTTTCATAATCTACTAACTTACAACTAACATTCTACATTATATGTTCTTTATGATCATCCTCGTATTATGCGAGTAAAGCTCTTAAGGTATGTTATGTAGTTAAGATGTATAAATATAGAGGTTTATCTAGTATAACACACATGAGAATAGGTGGATTAAGTAGAAATTATTTAATTTCATATAAAGTTTATTGATAACTAGAATTTTATTCAAATTTTGTATCTTTCTTCAATAGTTGTGTGAAATATCATGTCATGGGCTCTGCCTATCCCCCATAATCTAAATTTTATAATAAAAAGGTTTATTTACAAATTTCAATGATGTCATAGGCTCTACCTATCCCCCATCAACTAAATTTTATAATCCAAAGATTCCTCTCTTTAAATTTAATAATCCACTTCAAATCCCATTAATCTCCACTATCAAATTAAATAATTCCATTTAATCCTCCATGGGCCCAAGGTCCCCACATATTTCCAACTACTAAGATTCCCACTTAAGAATTTAATGATCTCCCATCAACTCAATCATCCTCTAATATTGATATCCAACCAAGATCAATTGCTCTTATGAATCAAACCAAATCTATAAATGAACCCATTCACATCCATTTCCACTAATATTTACTTATACAATTAAGTGCCATCAAAACACCATCTATCAAAGATTCAAGAATAATCAATCCAATTAGTCAAACATCATGCTATAAAAGATAATTCTTGCTAAATCATTGATGCTTTTTATAAACCATTTGAAAATATAATCATAATTAATCTGAGCAACATCCAATCTATAAAAAGATTATTTGTGAAGGTACGCTATTTGGCATTTCATTATTTACATATTTACTCCTTAGATAGCTCATTTGAAGTACACATGCATAATATTGTGTTAGTTTTCATTTGGTTTTGATTTCTAACCCTCATATAATAATCTATTTTATTGTGTTACATTTTGGCACACCCAATGGGACCACACAACCCATAATCACTTCTAGATGTCATCCTAACTTGTTTTATAGAATATTGGAGTGGTTTCAAGTCTAAATTGACCAAAATATGTAAGATTTTGAGTGTATTTTCACTAAATGTTATTCCAAAGACCTGAGACTAAATCCATGAACTAGCCTCACTTCAGCCACCACTTGAATTATAAATTCATGGTTTGGACTACCAATCTATAATGTTTAACTTCTAGAGGCTCATTATTTGTCATTAGGACTCTATTTTGGGTATTTTTTTAAAACTACATGATTTTTCATGAATTTTATGAATGTTTAGTTTATTTGGATTCATGGTACATATAGTTTTCATAAAATATAATGTATGAAAGTGTGAATCTATTGGCTTGGTAGGTTTCCCATTGAAATCACAATTAAATTATCAACTTGATATTTACAAGTTTTCAGTTGTTTGAGATTCAAAAAAATCAACTAAACTTCTTATTTTCATATATTTATTTTTGGCAATCCTAAAATGAATGCACATTTATCTTTCGCGTGCCTAAAATGAAACTAAATTTATATTTAGTATAATAAAATTATTGTATTTACAGTTATTTTAGTGTGTTTGTCATTTATTGTGTACTTGTGGGTATCTTATTGTGCAAAGGATAGTAAGTCCAGATCTGAAGCCAATGGCCAAACCCTAATATGCATGAGATAAAATCCATGATATACATAGATTTTGGGAGAACAAGCTAAGTTTGGGTTAGCAAGAAGATGGAAATAAGGGAGGGATGACCCTATGATTTTGGAGGTAAGGACACAATCCAAATTAGGTGGAATATCATTTGCAAAAGTTGTGGGAGGATGCAAAAGCTCTCCTATGATTCCAGCCAAGAAAACCTCGATTGTTTTGTTATATACATAATAAATGGAAGTTAATAATGAGAGGGAAGAATGGCTATCTACACATGGATTATTTTTTGAATTTGAAGGTTTTTAGTCAACTATACTAGCATTACATGACTAGATCTCATCCCAATGGCAATTTATGGTGGAAGGTAAAATATAGATGCACCCATGTTCTAGAGCGTATTATATTCTAATTTTTAATTCAATATTAGATATAGAGGCTATTTTTAAAGATATTTATTAAGATTTAGATAATCATAATTTGTTGGTATAGTTGTGGCATCTAGATTTTAATGCCCTGACTAAATTTTTTAATTTTAAACTGATTTGAATTAGGCTCCCAAATCTTTCTTAACAATTTTTGGATTATTTGGTGTTTTGTAGCATTGTAAATACAATAGGTAAATTTTGACCTATAGACAAAATGACTAATGATAAGGGACACTCTATATTTCCCAAAGTTTTAGTTTATGTTAATTCTTGTAAAGATCTACCTACTCAAGTAGAACTGAGGTTGGGGAAAAAATGGATGCAATCTTTTGATTATGAAGATATCCCCTTTGGATTCAAACGATATTTCAAAGTAGGTTATCTTGAAAATGGTTTCCTTAGATTCAAATTCAAGAGACAGTATCATGGTGGAAAAATGCATAAATTCAACATATTATGGTTCTATCTGTGAATGATAGTAAAAGTGATAATGAGAGACCAAAATAAGAGATCTATTTAGAATTAGAGGAGCATAACCAAAATAATGAGACACTATGTTGTGTGACAAATATTAAGAATGGTGGGGTGGGGAGGGGGGGCGAGGTGTTACAAGAGAGAACTAATGGAAAAAAAGAGATTACATTAGATTTATCATCCCAGACTCCATTAGAAAGATAATGCATGTTTGACCTAGAGAAAACATAGAATCAATAGCAATTTATATAAATTTCCATCTACATATTGCCAAACCTTGAGGAGGGAGGAGAAAGGAAAACTATTAACAATAAGAATAAATGCAAAGGTAAACTGGGTTTGAAACCCATGACAATGTCTCTTAGATCTAACAAAGAAAATCTCATAGAAGATGCCTAGTTGGTTTCTTTTTTATTTTGATTAAGGTAATGTCTATTGTTTACAATATTGGTATTTGTGGCCATTTTCTTATTTCACCTTTATTGGTATTTGGTTAATTT